>CAMOHE010000528.1:0-11212 GCA_946598075.1 Artocarpus hirsutus
CATGGCCGCTCCAAAATCAGAGGTACTTGAGGAGTATTGGCTAAGGAAGAATGGTGATGCTAAAGAAAAGAAACAGAAAAACCAAAAGGTTATTCTTCCTTTTTTTTAAAAACATTGGCTGAGAAAAAACTCTAATGAAAAAAAACTGTGTTGTGTTTTTTTAAATGTTTTATGCATTTTTTTTAATCTTTTTTTAGTAAGAAATATGATATTAATAAGGAAATACGACATTTCTTTACTGTAGGTGTCGTTGATGTGTAGTAATGTTGCTAATAATCTTTTGTATTTACAAAGAAATATAATATTTTTACGTAAATATATTATTACCAGGTTAATATTGTGTTTTTCGACTGCTGGTAATCTAGCGAAGTCGTTGATGAAATTTTATATCTAAACATGAATATAATGTTATAAGGTTCATATTATATTTCCAGCCATTGACGGTCCGATAAAGTCACCGTTAAAATTTGTCTTTACAATGTAATACATATTACTAGAGTAATACTATTCAGTCCGGCAAAGTCATTAGTTAATTTTTATATTTACATAGTAATAAAGTATTACCATAGTAATATTATATTTCCTAGTCGCCTACGGCTCGACGAAGTCACCGGTGAATTTTTGTATTTATATGATGATATAGTATTACTTGAGTAATACTGTATTTCTTCGTCACCGATGGTCCGGTGAAGTCACTAATAAGTTTTTGTATTTATACAGTAATATTGTATTTTCTGGCCGTTAACGATTCGATGAAATCGCTAGTAAATTTTTGTATTTGGATTGTAAATATGATATTTTTTTGTGAATATTGTATTTCTCAGCCACTGATGGTCCAATGAAGTCACTGATGAATTTTTGTATTTACATGATAGTATAGTATTTAAAGTGAAATATTATATTTTTTGACTACAGGTGATCCAATAAATTCGTTGGTGAATTTTTATATTTTTATGATAATACAATATTTTAAGTTAAATACTATATTTTTCGATTGGCAACGGTCTGGTGAAATCATCGGTGAATTTTTGTATACTTGAAATATTGTATTTCTTGATTACTGGCAGTCCAACAAAGTTGCTAGAGAATTTTTATATTACAAGGTAAATACAGTATTTTTTTAGTAAATATTGTATTTTTCAGCTGCCGATAGTCCACTGAAGTCGCTGATGAATTTTTGTATTTACACGAAATACAATATTTCTAGTGAAATATTATATTTCTGAGCCGTCGATAGTCTGGTGAAGTCGCCCATGAATTTTTGTATTTACATGGTAATATAGTATTTTAAGTGAAATACTATATTTTTCAACCATCGACGGTCCGACGAAGTCTCTGATGAATTTTTGTATTATATGGTAAATACAGTATTTTCTAATAAATATTGTATTTCTCAACCTCCAACAGTCCGACAAAGTTGCTGTTGAATTTTTATATTTATATGGTAATATTGTATTTCAAGTGAAATACTATATTTCTCGCTTGTTGAAGGTCCAGTGAAGTCATAAGTGAATTTTTGTTTTTACACAATAAATATAGTATTTTTTAGTAAATATTGTATTTCTTGGCCACTGGCAGTCCAGCAAAGTCGTCGGTGAATTTTTATATTTATACGGTAAATATGATATTTCCTAGTAAATATTGTATTTACACCCTTGACGACAGTGCCAGTAAGGGAGGAGGGTGAAAGATATTAAGATAAAGAGATGAGAGTATTTTAGGGTTTTTGTTCTCAATTTCTTATTAGATATTATTCAATTTCTCATAATATGCTATATATCACACATTTTGAAACTATATGACATTATTTACTAAGGTTTAGCCTAAATATGCTACTTTGCTCTTTCTCCCTTTATATTATAAAAAAAAGTATGGAAATAACATATTTGATGTGTGTTTTTTTTTTTGGGCTCTAATTGATGACAAACAAGATAAAATATTCCTTTTAGGAAAAAAAAAAAAAAAACAAGATAAAGTATTAGGATTAGTTTAGTGCACAAGTTTGGAATGTTTTGATTTAAAACTATTAGGGTGTTTAGAAGAATAGTTCAAATCAATGGTTTGAATTGTAAACAGTGTAAAGTTCTCACATGCTACAGTTCTTACACCCAAACTGATGGTTTAAATTACTCTTTCAAACACCCTATGTATGATTTAAATTGTAGGTTCTAAACTGTATGGATTAAACGTTGATTTTGAACTGACGTTTGAAATATAAAGGTTTGAAACAAGAACTAATGTTTGAAAAACTATGGTTTATGAAGGAAAACGAGCATGAGAATAGTTTCACTATAGAAACTGGTTCAAAGCCGCATGAACTTGAGGGAGGGGCAATGATTAGATTTTGGGTGTTTAGGTTGGTTTAAAACCATCTTAATGGTTTAAAACTGCTTAAGTTATTATTCTATTAAACGCTAATTTGAACTATCTTTGTGGTTTAAAACTGCTTCCATAGTTTAAAACCTACACACTAAACGACACATTAAGAATTTCAATTATAAAAACAACGATGGTGCGTCGTGAATATTTCCGCTTAATTGACAGACAAGAGGTTTTGGGTTTGCCTGTGCAGCCAAATCTGAGCCTATTGGCAATAGAAGATTTATAACAGAAGCGCTAAGAGAGAGCTCACGTAAACTCAGCGTGGTGCGTGAGGAAGATTTCGACTATGACCATAAGCATCTTCTACAAGGTTACATATATCATTATTTTCTCATTTTGTTGAGTGGGGTGGTGTGGTCAGGGAGGTCATTAATGACAATAGCGGTCGGAGCATGGGCAGGGCGTGGAAAACGTAACCGGAGATGTAAGACATGTTTAGTGTGTGTGTGTTTTATTTTTTATTTTTTTACTTTACGTTGAACCAGTTGAGCTTGATTATTGTTGTTGTGTTTCACGTTGTTATCTTTTGTTTTGGGTTTGGTATTTTGGTAGTTTGGTATTGGGGCAGTTGGCCCTTTGTTTTCCTTTAACAAGAAAGACTAGACTAGATCCTTTGAAAAAATAATAACAATGATTAAAATAATATTATATTTTTTTAGAGCGAAAAAAAAGTTTAGATAAGAAAAAATAAATAAACAAACAAATAAAAAA
This sequence comes from Artocarpus hirsutus, assembly GCA_946598075.1. Lineage (NCBI taxonomy): Eukaryota > Viridiplantae > Streptophyta > Magnoliopsida > Rosales > Moraceae > Artocarpus > Artocarpus hirsutus. The sequence continues at coordinate 3,094 of CAMOHE010000528.1, forward strand.
CGACCAAATCTAAGAGAGTTTATAAGAGATATAGATCATCTCTAATCTAGTAGTAATACTAATGTTGTATTTATATTATTAAAATGTATGAAAATAGCATATTTGATGTGTTTTTTTGCTCTAATTGATGCAAAACAAGATAAAGTATTAGGAATTTAAATTACAAAAAGGAGACGGTGCGTAGTAAATATTCCGGCTTAATTGACCGACACGAGGCTTAAGTCTGCCGGCGCAGCCAAATTTGAGTCATTGGCAATAGAAAAATGGCGGAACAGAAGCACTGACACGACCTCAACGTGGTGCATGAGGAAGATTTCGACTGCGACCATAAGCATCATCTGCAAGGTTCCATAGATCGCCATTTTCTTATTTTGTTGGGTGGGGCGGTGTGGTCAAGGAAGGTCATCGATGGCAACATGAGGCCAGAGCATGGGCAGCGCACGGAAAACGTAATTGGAGATGCAAGACATGTTTCGCGTGTTTCTTTTTTTTTTTTTTGGCTTTGGTTTTCATTGTTATTTGTGTGTTTTTTTTTTAGTTTGTAAAATGGCTTTGTGGGGGTATGTTTATGGAATAAAAATTTGCTTCGAGCTAGCTTCGATATTAAATTAATTTGAGAAGGCAATATTGTAATGATTAAAAGAAAAAGTTAACACCTCAACCCACGATATTCAGATGCTAAATTTGACATTTACTATAGTTGATGCCAAATTTACAGCCAAGTCTAGCCTTAATCAAGATTAACATTAAAAATAGCATTGTATTTAAGATTGGTTTTTTTCCACTCAAATGTTAAAATTTGGTATTAGTATATTAATTTAGCATTGAAGATGCTCTAATTAGAATTTAGAGGTTTTACTACTCTCAAATATGGTAAAAATCACGTCAAAACATGATATATAGACACACATATATAATATATAATTCCATTCTTAACCGCATTAAGTAATAGTTTAAAATAGGTTCCAACTTCTGCGATATTCTTGCATATTCTATCAAAAATTGGTCTAATTAATAAATTCAATTTCTTTTTGTAACACAGAAAAATGAATGAATGAATGAATAAAAATAGATCTCATCAATTCTTTTTTTTTTAAGTTTTCTAACTTTTTTTTTAAAAGAGTTTTCTAACTATCCTTAAGGCTTTTTTCTCCCCCTTTCTCTTCTTTTTTTAATATTCCCGGTTTGAACTCAAAAATTTAACACATTAATAAAAATAACTCACATACCCACTAATCACTAATTGAAGTAATCTCAATTCATCGACTTTTTTTTATCTCTTTTTCATATTTCTAAAAAGAGTTAAATTTATCAAAAGTTTCTGAACTTTTTTTTCTTTTTAAAATTGGTCTATGTATTCAAAAGTGTTTTAACTTAGCTCTTGAACTTTTTCTTTCATTCAAATTTAGTCCCTCAAATACATTCTATTAAATTTTGGATAGAAAAAATTGGATAGTATTGTAATATCATCTTAAAAAATGTGCACTCTTGTAATTTTTCCCAAAAAGAACCAAAACGTCACCTTTTTTTGGGTCAACTCCAAAACATCAACTTAAACCTTATGCATTTGAACTCTAGTGACTAGAGCATCCCTTTCAGGAAAAGAAAAAAAATAAGTCGATGAATATAAAGAAGAAAATTTTTGACTTATTAAGATCTGAAGCAAATGGATAATTTTATTTTTTTTCTTCTAAATTTGTGCTTTATCTAAGTTTTAGGATTTTTTCCTCACTATTTAATTGAGCTTTAAGAATTTCTTGGTTGTTTTTGAACAAAACAAAATTGGCGTATGAATTAAAATTAAGAGTGTAATTTTAATGCAGGATCCACAACTTAAAACTTGGACTGCAAACTATTTCTTCCCATCTACCACTAGGAAGAAGCTGTCTATAAGGAAAAAAAAAAAAATCAACTTTTTATTGAATGGAGTTTTATGCTTTTTTTTTTTTTTTTTGGGATAAACTTTATCATAGATAAGTTCTTTAAACTTTGTTCTTGAGAAAAAATTATAGGCAGTTTTTTTAGTCCTTTTGTTTTGGAAGAAAACTTGATTGTAGCAAAGTTAACTTAATTTTGTTCAATATTGCAGAATTTAAATGTATGAACTTTTATGAAGTGAATTTGACTTTGAATGTGCTTTTGTGCAAGAAATGGTAGCAAAGGGCATTTACTTATCTTAATTATCAATATTTTTCCTATCTGCTGTTAGGAAGAAGCTGCCTATAAGGAAGAAAAGATCTACTTATTTGTTGAATGGAGTTTTATGTTTTTTTTGGATAAACCTTATCATAGATAAGTTCTTTAAGCTTTTTGTTCCTGAGAAAAAAAAAAACAATAGACAGTTTTTTTAGTCCTTTTTATTTTGGAAGAAAACTTGATTATGGAAAAGTTAACTTAATCTTGTTCAATATTGAAGAATTTAGATGTATGAACTTTTATGAAGTGAATTTGATTTTGAATATCCCTTTGTGCAGGAAATGGTAACAAAGAGCATTTACTCATCTAAATCGTATAACTTTTTTCATACAAAATTTAACAAAATATAACTGAGAGACTAAATTTGAAACAAGAAAAAAGTTCATAGATTAAGTTAAAACACTTTCGAGTACATGAACTAATTTTAAAAAGAGAAAAAAGTTCAAGGACTTTTGATCAATTAACTTTTTTAAAAACTGTTGTTGCCACTTGGATGACGACTTCACACACTCACTAAAACACCAATAGAGCAATTTTGTACAGAGCTCTGTGTTCATTAGTTTTAATACTTAATTATTCGTTGTAGTTCAAATAGTTGTTTGATTTTAATAGAGTGTAGGATCGACAATCTCCTAAAAAGTCCAATTTAAAGACTTGTGCATTGTTAGAGTGATCTAATGACACAAATTTTCCGAATCAGATTTGTATAGATATAGAATTTTGATCACTAAATTAGAAAATTCTTTCTTGTCTTTATTGCAAAGAAAAGGAAGTATCTGAATCACTAATGATGAATTTTGGAAAGAAAGATTGAAGTTCAATTAGCAACCAAAATAGTGGGAAAATTGAAATACACATTGATAGCATATGTTATGTTACTAAAAAAAATCATATAATAATTAAATTGTTCATGACTTGCAATCCTACCGGTTTGTTGTCATCACTCATTACTATTTTGGTACCAAGTCCATCGTGATTACGACTTGTGAGACTTGGAGTGGAGTAATTAGGAAGCACAAAGCAGCATACTCTATTAATTTCTTTCTCCATTTAGAGAATATACCAAAATAAAATTCTAAACGACATGTAGTCACACTTCTAAACGACAAGAAGTCAAATATCACAACTCAGACTTATCAACAGCCGTTAGCAGGGTTGATCTATCAGGATTTATTTATTTACTAGTTGGAATGAAGCACGTGTGTATTTAGTTTGTTGATTTTCTTTTTAAATATGAATGATTTTTTTAAAAAAAATATTTATTTTTTTAATTTATTGTTTTGTTGAGGGTGTAGGGTATTGTCAAAAATAAAATAAAATAGTATTTGAGCATAGTAGATTTGAAGAAAAATTACTGAGACGAAATTAGTCGTTAAGTTACTTCAAAAATACATTTGAGATATGAAAAAGCATTTGAAAGGGGGAAAAGGAAATAGATCTTTGAGCAGGGACACATTTGAAAAAAAAAAAATTTAAAAAAGGAATTAGGGAAGAAAAATACATTCACAAGGGCCACATTTGAAGAAAATATATAATTTTAAATTTTAAGAAGAGTGTAAGAACAAATATTTAAGTAGCAGTATGTTTACGAAAATTTATTTCAATAGGAAGAATTAGAAAGAGAACAACGCACACTTAAAAATAACAAAAGTAAGTGTGATGAAATGGATGTTTCAATCAAACGTGTGTTTGGGTTGAGAATTGTATACATGTTGACAAACAAAATATGTTTAAGGAAAATAAATTTAGCAAGAAACATATAAAAAGTTAAGGAACTACACATGAAATAATAGATAAAAGGCCGTAGGGACCAAAAAAAAAAAGTACGAAGGACTTAAAATGCAAAAAAAAAAGAAGACAAACCATGAAAAAAGACTGAAAATAAAAAAGAATGATTTAAAAAGAAAAAAAAAAAGAGTGTAAGGACTAAAACTGAAAAAGTGAAAGCAAATGTATTCAAAAAAAAAGACCCGTTTGGTACGTTGATTCGAATCATGGTTTGAATCATTTTGTTACAGTATTTTCTCTCACAAAAATTTAAATCTTCATTTAAATTTTTTACTCAAATCCATAAACCAAACGGACTCAGTAAAGAAAACTGATTCATTTTGGTCGAAAGTGTACATTAGCTCATTGAGCTTTCCATACGTTGTTAGATTTAGTGAATGCTCTTGAAGCTTAAACTAATTTGATAAAGAAAAATTACATTGACACTCTTGACTTTTATCGATCCTACCATGTACTTCTCACGACTATTAAAACTTTTGACAATACCTTAATGCTCCTGAAACATTAAAAAAAAGAAATTATTGCATCAAGAATCTTTTCCATGCACCTTGAGTAGCTAGGAGGAGATGACTTTGATGAGTATGAAAGCGAAAACTTATGTATAAAATAGATATATTTCACAAACATGAAAACTTATCCTGCCCCGCGCCAACCCCCACTTTTTTTTATAATATTTTTCCCTATTTTTTAGTGGATGTATATTTGAGGACTACGGTTGAATGCGACTGCTTGCACAAATTCTATATTGTTGATTGCAGAATCAGGAAGAAATCAAAGCTCAAACGAGGTGTGGTGGAAAATTAAGAAGATGACTGTAAGGGATAATAGAGTAGACAACAACAACAATAATAAAAAAACCCGAAGGACTTGACAAAAACAAGAATTTTCCGTAAGAATATTCTAGTTGTATCGCGTACTCTTTGATAGATGTCGAAACTAGAAAGGGAGCTAAAGGTAAATTTCATTTTTTTAGCGGCATAAAAATTAATGATTGAAATTCTAGAAAAGTTAGTAAAAAGTAGTAAATTTGGATTTGCTAGGAAAATCACATGTGGTGTTTGTCAAACTCAGTTCTAACTTATCCATTTCAACTTAAATAGTATAAAGTTCTTATATGTTATAGTGTCAAGCATAAGTATGGTACAACGTAAACCTCTCATATGCTATAATACTTTTAGTTCTAACTCTCAATTACAGCTCACTTCCCAAACACCTTAATATATTTACACCTCGAACATCCGTAACTTAGTAAATTATAGTTTTATCTATGACCAAATTTAATATCCAAATTTTACCAAATAATTTTAGATTTACCATTAAATTTTATGGATTCGAGATTTTCTGGATTTACTCTCCACAAAACCCCAAAAAATATACTTTGCTTTATCAACACTTTCTAATTTTTTATTCATATATTATGTACTAATTATTTAGTTACTAAACTCATTTTTTCTTACAAATATTATATTAAAATTAAAAATCCTATTCACTAGAAGTCCAAAACAAACAATGAATTTAACGGCGATTGAAAACCATCGTTGAAAGAAAGACGATGGTTGAAAGCAAAATTGTATGTTGCTACTGTAACCATAGTCTTATCCTCATGTGGCGGCCAAAAGGCGCGCTGGGTCTTGGTTTTAGACGACGGCTTCACATGAAATCATCGTATAATATATAATTTTGACAACGATTTCCACCATTGTTAAATGTCTCTCATCAAGAAAAAAAAAATTATGGTGTTTATACGATTTTCTCACGTGTAGCTTGTAATATCCTGTGTTTAATGTCTTTTTTGGCCTCACAATTTATTTATTTTTGTATACTATTACACATTTACAAAATAAAAATGTTTAATAGCTAATATTCGAAAAATAAATATGAATATAAGACTACAAATTAGTAAATATACACAATAATGAGAAATTTATGTTTCTCTTGAAATGGCTGATCGCTCATTAAGTATGTACGTGGCATTATTGAAGATATTTTGATTAAGGTAGGTAAGTTCATCTATCATGTGAAGTTTATTGTGTTGTATACAAAAAAAGATGGAGACATCCTCATTGTTCTTGGGAGACCCTTTTTAGCCATAGAAAGAACTTTAATTGACATGAAGAAAGAAGAGCTGACTCTAAGAAAGCATGATGAGCAATTCACCTTCGGGGTATTCAAGGCAATGAAGCTTCCAGGTGAAAAAGAAAGTTGTTGCATTAGAGTAGATCATCTGCTAAAGATCTAGCATGATAATTGTATATGATCCGGACCAAAATAATAGATTTAAAGTATAAACGGTAGCGACTGAAGCATTACATGGAGGGGTGTTTTGTTAAACAAAAGATGTCCATCATTCTCCGGGATCTGTCTTAAGTGAAACAGCAAAGTCAGGCTGAAGACGTTAAATTAAACACTTCTTTTCTTGGGAGGCAACCCAATAGGATGGAGAGCATACGATAAGTAAGTCTTATCTTTCTGACTCTCCTTTTTTTTTTTTTTATGTTTACTACATTTATTAGTTTTTTTTTTCAGTTTTTGTTTTTGTTTTTCCCATTTCATCTATACATTGTCCCTTTTTGGAAGTTATTGTTACATTGAAAACAATGTAAGGATTAATTTTAGGGGCGGTAAAAAAAATAACTAAAAAATAAAAACTTAACAAAATAAAATTACTAGGGAATAAATTAGGTCTCTTAGTTGCCTAATTCTTGAGCTAATTCAGTGTTGACCAAAGAAATGGTAACTTTCTTATTTGTTTCCAATTTTGTTTCCAATTCACTTTTTCGTTTGCTTATTTACTTATTTCACTTAAGGTTGTTTTTTCTCTAAGATTGATGTGATTCTTGTCTTTATTTACAGATTTGGCTGATTTGGTCTTTATGGGATCCAAGGATTATCCTTTTTGATTTATTCCATGGGCCCTGTTGGTCTCTAATCGACAAGTCATCTTTAGTCGATCTAACCAATCTACATTCTATAGTCGATTCATGTAGGTGATCAGGATACACATGTACAGTGATGACTATTTTCAATGCAAATGTTAATGTCAATGTTATATTTATCCTCAAAAAGTGTAAAAATAACATATTTGATGTACTATATTATTTTATGCTCCAATGCATAAGAGTATTTAAAATGTCATATTTACCTTTTGTAATAATTATTAAACCTTAAAACATTTAAATGTAAACTTTTAAAATTAAAATGATTAAAAAGTAACAATGTTATAGTTATTAAAACCAAAGCTAATCTATCAACCAATAACAATTAAATATCAAATTTGTTATGTGTTAAATTTTGTAGCAAATTTGTCATAAAATTTAACGTATAACAAATTTAACATTAAAAATGACATATATTGAAGAATTTTTTTACATTTAAATATTAAATTTGTCATTAATATATTAATTTAATATTATATTGAAGATGCTTTAAGGTGCTATTTTTAGCCCTCAACGTTGGTATAATTATTTTTATTAGTGCCTTTAGATTTTTTGTTCATTAGTAACCTCCTTGTTATTGCTTCATAATTAAGACCGTTGAGAAGGGATTAAAATAAGAACATAAAAAATTTGTACACTGTCTTTCTTGTTAATCGTGCCAGGTGTGATATGATTAAAGGTGACCAGGATAATCAGTATTAGTTGTAACGCCCCTAAGTGGGGGTTAACAGTTTTTATTGAATAAAATAAAGATTAGAAAATAAATACAAATCGTCAAAGTAATTTGCCCGGGACTTAAATGAAAACTCTTAAATTAAAATAAAAACATAATCAAATAAATAAACCACAGTTTAATGTAGCACCTTAAATTTTAATAATATACAACTGTCATCATCATCATTTCAACCCTCATCAAATCTTAATACAGTCACAGAAAGTAACAATAGATGCTTACATTATCATGAAGATCATTCTTTGCATTCAAAGCAATCTCAACGTAATATAGCTACATAGCTTCTCCAACTATTTTTCTTGTAGCCACCTCACACTTAGTGAGTCCTGAAAAGATAAATATAACAAGGATGAGCGACAACATGCTCAGTAGGGAAAACCATTACTCACCTTAAGGTTTTATTCTTACCACATTTAAACCTGCATGGTTAGTTAGTTTTCATCATATACCAGATTATGAGATTTAT
>CAMOHE010000536.1:0-28004 GCA_946598075.1 Artocarpus hirsutus
ATTTTTTACTCCAAATTTTTTCATTTTATATTTTTTAGCAGAAAAGAAAAATACAAGTAACACTTTGGGGAACCGAAGCAGAAAAATATAATGAAAGCATGTTGAAATCAATAGATCGGCCTATTATAGCTATTTTTGCAGTAATGGCAATGAAAAAATATCTAGGTTATGTCTCAAAATTTTATTTGATAAATCACATATGTAAATATAATTAATATAATTTAATACTAATCATTTTAATGTTAAAAAATGTAGGCAATTTATATGTTTCAAGCATCACACAACTATCTATTATATTGAACTAGATATTTCAGAAACCAAAACATTAAAGGCAAGGTTAAAAAAATAAAATAAAATCATATTACTTTGAAAAAATTATTTGTTTCATAATTGATTTTTCAAATTCCTTTATCTAATTTTCTAAATCTTTGCATACACAGATTCTCCCGCCAAAGTCAAAAAATCGATTTCATACCATGTCAACTACACCAATGAAATCAATTGACGAACAAAAGTCAGAAAACAAAATAACAATTAGGAACTTCAAAGCATTAAATCTAGAAAACAATTAGGTCCATATTAATTAAACTTAATTTACTAAGTCTATTGCTCAAAATAATTACTTCTCTTTATTCATACAGGGTGTTATATTCACAATAAACGCTATAATAAGTCAATTCTACACAGATCAAGGTTGGTACTACAATTCATGTCCCAGGTATTATCGACAAGTAAAACAATCAAGAAATGAATGGTAGTGTGATAATCACGATAATATAAACACCACCCATGTCATGGTAATGTATAGTAGTCACAAATTATTATTAACATTTATTCATTCTCATTAATTATAATGAATAAATTACTATATTAATCATTTATTGTAACATTTATAACAGGCATAAATTAAATACACAAATCAGGGATAATATATTAGACAGATGTGTATTATATTTGGACAAGCAATGCAAACACTTATAGTTCAGTATTAATAATTGGCGAAGGTTTGATTGATTCGTCCATAATGCCACTGGTTACTGATTAGCTTAGAGGATAACGAAAGATATTTCAAGTTTATTTTTGACTAAGAGGATCATCAACTAATATAGTCGTTTCAAAAATTTTTAATGATATCTAGTCTTTAGTACCACCCTCACAGCTACAAGCTTTATCTAACAATAGATTCAAAAACACTTGATCCAAAGAAATTAACTATCAAGTAAAATGCAATTACTTATTTATATTAAACATTTTAAAAATTCAATATTAATCTTATTAAATATATGCTTTAATAATATTTTATTATTTTAGCTTCGAGACAAAAACAATAGAACCCTCAAAAAATGTCCAAGGCTAAGGTAATATAATTATTCTTAAACTATTTAATTAACAATATATATATATATATGTATATATATATATACATGTCAACATTACTAGCTTTCTTTTCTTTTCTTTTCTTTTTATGAATTTCTATTTTGTAGTGAAGAAGAAACAAGTAAAAAAAGCAAAAGGAAAAGAAAAAATAATAATAAACTTTTAATTAAGATATTAAATAAACATATGTATACATATATGTGCATGTACATGTATATAAACTAATTTTAATACTGCAACAATCTTTATCTTTTTCCTGCTGCAAGACATAAGTGTTTTTAGAGTTGTACATATATTTAATATGTTTTGTGATGTTAGAATTTATATAATTTGTCCAAATATTATTATATGTATTTTTTATCTTATTTAAATTTAAACTTTGCCTAATATTTGTCATTACATAAATCCATTTCATTATTTAGGTGTCAAATTAATATTAAATTTAATATATACAATCATATATTAATATAATAATAAGCATAATAAAAACCAAGATCTTTGATATTAAGAAAAAAATAATTTAAATTAATCTACTTAGTAATAGGCTATCCACTTTATACAAAATAATATTAAAATTAAATAAATTTGAACGTTTTTAAAAATTATACACAAAAGTCTTTATTTTAACAAAAATAGATAAAAACAAAGGGCATATAAAACAATGTTTTTTATATTCAATTTCTTATATATTCATTTACAACAAAAAATTCATTAATATATGTTCCCTCTTTTGAATATATTCTATTTCTATCTAAGAGTTAATATTTATTTTTTCTCTTTTCAAATTTGTTTTTAACATATTATTTTATTATATTATTAACAAATATTATTAATATTTATTAAATCTTACTATAATATTTTGTTTTTGCCTTTCATGAATTGACAATAATTATTACGATTGAAAATTGGCATTAATCAGGTTTCGGTTATATTTAATGACCTAACTTTGATTTTATTGCTGAATCTTTCCTACAAAAATTATTTTTTTATTTAATAACTACTTTAATTATATTGAAGACCATCTTAAATATATATTTAAAAAAATTAGATACATAATTTCATTTTTAAAATTATTTTCTATTTTTGTCTTAAACTTAATATTTATTCTCTCTTTTTTAAAATTTTTTTACTGTATTATTTTATTGTGTTATTGATAAATTCTATTAATCTTTATGAAAACTTACTATAATGTAATTCTTTTTTTTTTTTTTAGCTTCTTATAAATTGATAATGATTATTATGAATAAAAAAATAAGTATTAATGAATCTCATACTATATTTAATTTTGATTTCTTTTTGAATTTTTCCTAGAAACTTAGTTTTTCTACCCTCTTTATTCCATAATTACTTCAATTATATTTAAAAGCGTTTGAAATCAGTATTTACAAAAAATGATAGATACATTAATTTCTTTTTAAAACTCACAAATATTTAAACATAATACTAATAAAATAATTATTAAGCTAAAAAACCCATGGTTAATAAAAGACTCCAAATATATCTAGTAAAATATATTACAAATACAAATTCAAAAAGAAAGAAAAAACATCGGACCTCATGATATGAATACATTATCAAACCTTAAGCATGATGCATTTTGAGAGTAATAAAAACTCCATAGTATCAACCATTCCAGTATTAGCATTAATAAATCTAAAAGTTTTAAGAACATCATATTACAAAACAAATGAACAAGCACTCTAATGATAAAATAGAAACCAACATCACATATACAAAAGCGGTTATTCAAAGCCACAAACACAAATTTTGAACATGCTGTACATAAAACTAAAAGATCACAGTTGAAGGTGCAAATCTAATGGTTGTTTCCTATTGTCTTATCCCAATCTAGCTTCGAAGTTGCATCTCAGACTTTGAATTAATAACATTTATTTTGTCTAACAATTGTTCTACAGTTGAAGCAATAAAAAAAATGTCTTTCCCTTGTTGAATAAAATTCTCCTACACAAAATGATCTAAAAACTTCAACAAATCATCATAAAAGCCATTAACATTCAAAAGCCCTAATGGTTTCAAATGAATACCCAACGTTTCCCACTAACAGTTGCAAACATTTCTTCAAGAGTGCCTATATCACTAGGCAAAACTATAGAAGCATTAGCTATGTTAATCATGGCTTCTATGTGTTCACAAATACGGCCAATTTTTTTCTCTACACCTATAATCTTACTACAAATATTACCCTGAGAAAGAACTTTAGGCATAATCCCCAACACTTGAGCACTATTAGATTGCGTTGCCATTGAAACAACTCACATTAACCCTAAACCACCCCCCTGAACTAAATTAATCTTCCTGCGTATTAAATTTTGTCCTAAATGCTCTGCGGCTTCTAAATAAACTTTATCTTTTCTAAAATTAGAACCACAAAAAAAATGAACAATTTCAATTTTCCTAGATAAATAAGAGGAAGACATATGTGTCTTTATTCTTCTTTTTTTTAATCCTTTTGTTAGGTTTTTGGCTTTAAGTCCGTTTTGCCTAAACTCCTTAAGTCCTGAATGGGATCTTAAAGGAAATGAAAATATATGAAAACAAAAAAGTCAAGCAATCAAATCGTAAAAGCTAAAATAAAAATCCAGATAACATTTGTATAGGTAACAAAAGCAAGACAAATTTTTAAAAGATTTACTAAACAACTTTGCAAAGTTTTAAAAAAGACAAATAATCAGATAAACTTTTGAAAATCGGGATAAAATTGTACAACTTTTGACATTTTCTAACAAGTCTAAATAAATCTGACAAAAGACAAATTAAACGCTGTAGGCTTTTTGAATTTTAAAAAACCTGAATCTATAAAACTGTTATAAAAGATAAAATAAAATATAAAGCAAAATCAACAAATCACTATTGAACATCTGACAAATGAGACATAGATCTTGAAACATCTATATAGGAATCGAAAATTTCAAAACAAATTACAATACATCACATGATTAACTGACAATATAATATTTAAAAAAACAATAAGTATTCAACACTTACTGTAACAATCTAAAAGCAAACTAATACTAAAAACATAAAACACATTTTCTTTCTAGAAACATTCAAACAACAACTACAGATACAAATTTAATCCCCATCTAATTTCCTTATGAATTGACAAACATGATATTTAAAAGCAACATTCTTAAACTGTTGTCTTTTTGCAAAAATTTTGGGCCAAAGTTTAGAAATTACACCTTAAACATATCTGTTAGGATGACGCTGAAGAGTAACTTGGAGATCATCTAAGTTCTATTTAGAAAGACCATCGTTGCAGAAATGAATTTTATCCTTGCTATTTATCGACACAAATTCAAGTGAATGACACTTACCCTCTGAAATTTGTCGCTCACATTTCTTACATTTGGACCCAATAGCATGGGATTTTTTTTCTCATAGTAGTAAACTAAAATAAAAACAAAGAAAAAGCAACTAAAAACTCAAAAACTCATACAATGTTAAGTTAAAAAATTCCAAATTACTAGTATAAACTAACTTACCAAATATCGCAAACTTAACATTTGATCTTCTTCAAGCAAAAGATGAAAAGAAATCTAAACAAAAATCCTAAAAGCAAGTGATGCTTTGGTTTGATTCACAAAATATGCCTCAAAGATTTTTACACAATTTTTAGCTCAACAAAAATTTTTAAACATTTTAATGTGTAAAATTTCAATTCAAATGCCAACTTTACCTTACTTAAGAATATTAAATGTGTGTGTGAGTAGCCTTATTTACAATCAATCACTCACAACTCGGATTAGTTTATGCAAACGAGTGAATAAAGATAGATCTCTAGATTAAGAAACCTATAAGCTCCACTAGCATGCTTTTCATATCACTCTCCGCTAATGTAGACTAACACTACACCAATGATCAAATAGGACTTAATTAAGCTTGTAATGTATGGCTTGGGTTAAAGTAGCCACATCACGTTAATTATGCTAGCCATAACATAACAGCGGGCCTGATCATTAGTATCTTTCCAGCAATCATGTGCTTGGATTTGCTCATTTGTGGAATCCTCGGTATGTTCTGAATGATATGGTGTTGTCAGCACAAATTTTAGTTTCTCAAAGGAAAGGACGATATTTAGGTTCCTTTTTCAATCATTGTAATTCTTGCCAATTAACATGTTTTTATCGAGTATCAATGATAAAGTGTTTTAAGACATTTTAATCTATAATAAAGATTCATATACTAAATATAAGCAAACATTCCATAACAATTTAGTAAGATAATGCAAAAAATTAAACATACAATTGTGTTTATGTATCAAAACCTTGAAAAAATGACAACTTGACAATGATAATTCCTAACTCAGTATCCAACAAGCTGCCTAAGGGAGACTTGCCCAATTCAATTAGGAACACGGATCCCCTTCGATTAATATATGCCATCCAAGCCGATCTGATCTAGCATATATTTATAATCATTTTCTTTCGCCACTAATTTCATTAATAAAGCTCCAAGGGGGGTTAATAATAAAATTAAACTTGAGTATGTAACCATCGTTTCAACTATTTTATCCATGATTTATAATCACCACCTAAGGGTGTACAATGATAAATTATATTAAAATAATTATCCATTTGGAGATCCAACCCAGTACATGATGAAAACCCTTCCTATGAGTCGGAACCATCATATGCTACCTATGAACCAACGATAAAGGCTGTAGGTCCTCACTTTGAAAACCTTCTCTTACTCAATATTTTAAAAGTTAAGGTCTTATTTTAACATGCATGAACAATTTTAAATGAGCGAAACTCCCTATTCTACAAGGCATGTTATCAACATATAGGCAAATCATATTATAACGTAGACAAGGAAAACAACAAGCAAAGCCACAAGCAAAATAATAAATGAATGGCTATAATATCATGGTTCCATCCTAGAGAAAAGAAAATAAAGATTACAAAAGATTAATCGAAACATATTATTAATTCTTTATCTTGTATCTTCAAGTTTTATCCTTCTTTATGTGGCTTCTATCTTCAAATCTTTAATCCTTCATAGATCAAAAGGTTTATTTTTTTGGTCATCATAAAATTTCACGTTTCTTAGAATTGTCTCAAAAATAAAATCAAAAACTACACAAAAAAAGCACCTTTTTAGGAAAACATTATGCCCTCTACCGGCCTACCAAATTGAATGTTCGGCTTGCTGGTTTGACCATTAGCTTACCTAACTTAAGGGTTTGGCCTGCCGACTGAGTTGAAAAAAATTATGCCCCACAGTCGGCCTACCAAACTGGAAGTTTGGCCTACCAGTCTACGACCATTGGCCTGCTGACATGAAGGGTTCGGCATGTCGACCAAGCTAAACTCAACGTTTTTTTAGAAAACATTTTTAATTAGTTTATCAATCTTATTTTCAACAATTCAAAAACATAAAAATTTAGAAACACAGAAAAACAATCGAACTCTATCATCTCCATCTTTTAGATCCATTTTCACGTCCAACGATTATTTAACTACAAAATTTTGTAAATTCAAAATTAAAATAATAATTTCTAGATGGTGATGATAGACCACCATCCAATTATAAGAAAAAGCTAGATACATATTCTAACCTCTAAAGAACCATAACCAACACAAATTAATTAATTAATTAATAATTTAATTATAATTTAATTAATCATAATTAATTAATAGACATTCACCATATAATCTCATGACAACATTTAATTATTTAAAAACCCTAAATTGCCAACTCTCTAAAAAAATTAAATTAAAGCATAGGAGAGAATAAGATCACATAATTCATGTATATAGTATGATCGCAAACCCAAAAATCAATGTAAAAACCTGGCTCTAATACCAATTGTTGAAAAACAAGTACGTATTGGAATTTTAAAAAAATTTAAAATCAGAGTATTTTTCAAAACACAAGTTTGACATGCTAAATACATAAATTAATCACAGATCTTACTAACCTCTTTTGTATACCAAAGAAGGCTCGAATCCGTGTAGAGAAAAATGTTCCAAAAGTGCCTCAACCAATTGTTCTTCTTTGCTATTCTCTATCCACGTTTGGAGTGTGAGTTGTCACACGTCGTACAGCTTTTCCTTTGGTGACTCTCCTTCCAACCAATTTAAAAGACCTAAAACTACGGTTTTTGATGTTGAACAATAGTTCTCAAGGAGTTTCAGAGCTTCTCTCACAAGAATATTCACTCTATGCTTCTTAACTGATCTAAATAACTGAGAAAACTCACTTCCTATTTATAGTAGTCAAATTTGGTGTTAAACCTTATCATATTAGGCCTCAAAATTTGAGTTTGCATCAACTTCTAATTAAAAAAGCTTCTAAAATACGTATACAGATTATCACACGGTCGGTATGTCGATCTGGGGGATCATCTTGCTGAACTTACTCCATCGACAGATTGAAATTTCCCACCAACCTACCAAACATATGATAATCTTGATCTACAAGAATATCTTATTTGCCATTGGAGATTCTTATATAGAGCCTCAATTTTAATTCAATAACCCAAGAGAGAAATTATTTTATTAAAACAACCATATCCCGATAATCCTATAGAAAATTAAATATGGTCCAAATAATTCAACTGATAAACTAACACGCATTATTAATCTAATCTTATCGAATTTCAGCCGTAAGTCACCAATATGTAGGAAAAACATATCGTATCATTACAGGATTTATAATGAGTAAGTAAAGAAGACTCAATGGATGTATATAGTTCAAGCTCCAATAATTATAAAATACAATAACCCAGATACATATTTTATAGTTACCATCTCTAACATTACTCCACTAAAAGCTTAGAGCTGCGCTCTCAAACTATATAAAATTACGAAGCTTCAATAAGGTAATAGTCCATGACATATCATAATGTGTTACATCCCTATAAGATGTTCATAATTGGCTTAAGAATAAATTTTGTTTTACCTTCTTGATTGTTTTTATCTTATGTTTCATTATCACATCACTATAATACTTACTATCCATAGATAACATACCATTTGGTTACACCAACATGTCCAAATGGTTAAGTGCTCTAGTCTTCTAATTACAGAATAATGTATATAAGAGAATATCATTAACTCTATATAAAAAGCTATGGATTCCGTATCTATGAATAATGAGTCTACATGAATCAAGAGTCATGTCTCTAATGTACCAATATACGTACCATCATTAAGTCAAGATGTCACCCTTTGGTACATCAAAAGACATAAGTCAAGAATACAGGTCCATTAGTCATTTTAGGATCAAGACACAACACATATGATTGTCTAAAGTAAATTGATTTAAATAAACATAATTATTAACCAAATCAATTAAACTTTTACGTCTCGATCAAATACATCGTCACCTATGACAATGTACTAACATTTCTACTCGCGGAGTCTCACTCCGATAACCAAGATAAGCCATCTCCTGTTAGGGATGTAGACAACATAACAATCTTAGCATGAATAAAGTGCCCAATTTTATTCCCTCGATTGCAGATCTTATGATTTAGATCATCACCTTTCATATTCATGTCTTCCGTGTAATCTGTCCATTATATGTACGATTCTTAAAGGTTTAAAATGACAACCTCAGATTTTTGTTTGTTTATCATACATTCAACAGAAATAAACATAAAGAGGACACCATTAGGTATATGAATAATAAATAAACTCTTTATTGATAAAATACTTCCAAAAACATATTTCAACATTTTACTCCTTAGGGCACTATGTATAACAATCTATGCATAGATTTGGACACTTTATACATAATTAGGCTATAATGGGAATCTATGTCCAATTGGGAAGACAGTTTATATTGGCAGTCGAAGCGGGTTGACTCCAATTAGACACATTGGTGTGGTAGACCTAGTGGTGGTCGTGCACTGGACTAGACCTAAAATTGAATTGATTTAATAATAATTATGTTTCACTTAACTCAATTCTTTTTTATAATTATTTATGTGTCATCTTAATCCTGAAGTAGATTCATGACTCTATTTTGAGCTTGTATGTTTTGATATGAACAAAAAGCAAGAGTTCTAATGAATGAAGACTTCATTGTTGGTATGTTAGAGATGCAACCTATATTCAATGAGAGCGTAATCCATAGATACGTAATCTATAGCTCTCCAACAAAGAGTAAATGTTATCCTTTCAAAGGCTTTATTCAGGTATTAGAAAATATAACGTATCCTCAGTCATCTGGATAATATGACAACCAAATGATATTTTGTTTGTATATGTTACAAAAGGAATGAATTTTCCAATAGTAAAATAATGGAACTTTGAGATAAAATATCAGAAGGTAAAGCATAACTAAGTCATTTTTCTGATTATGGATAACTTATGGGGATATACATAATATGAGAGGTCATGGAAAAGGCTTATATTAGGAGTATTGTAATATGGTAAATTTTCAAGAGTCCATCTTCGGGTCTACAGTGGAATGACACTAAAGTTAATAATTAAAAGGACAATTAAATGAGCATTAGTTTATTTGTTATTATTAAAGCTTGATGATGTATGTTTATTGGGTCCCAATGCTAGCTCATGAATTTCTTTATGACAGATTGCACAGATATAAATTACCACTAGTGAGACAGAAGTATAAGTGAGTCAGGCCACTAGGTCTGATGGGACATGTGGGCCATAGTCTAAGGTTGGAGAGTCAGTGGACGTGGGCCTAATGGGTGTAGCGCATATATTTGTATTTTTTGAAAGATTTAATTATTTAATTACTTCTAAAATATAATTATTCAAATTAGTAATTGGGATTTTGGATAATTAATTTTTTAAATTTTGTATTGGAATAACTAATTTAAATCCTAGTTGAATTTGAATTTGAATAAAGGACAATTATTCATAATTATTCAAATTAGAAAATTATCTTGAATAATTGAATTTTAATTCATATAGGAATTGTTTAAATTGGAGTTACCTGGATGATACTACTCGTATCGCCCAAAATGTTTTTCTTAAACGATAGATGTTTGTAGTATAAAAAGGTTGTCGTATCTATAAGAAGGTAAAAATTTGTAACTTGGGAGATTGATAAAAACAAACGTTCAAAAAAGCAAGTGGTTTTCAAAACAAGTTTAAAATAAAAGAAATATTTTTGTGTTTTTTTAATTTAAAAATTAAAATATGAAATTAAAACGGTGAAGCTTTAAGAATCCCGTGCATATTTCGCAACGTATATGATCATCTCTTATACAAGTGATCATTTCTTAAAACTACAGTACGGGTTTTCTTATAAAAAGTAGCAAAATGATCATCTCTCACTAATGATTTAGTGCACTAATTATTAAATTATAACCGTTGTCACTACAATTATAATTAATATAATTTTGAAATAGAAAAGATAATAACTAAACAAAAGTATTATATTTAAATATAATAAATTAATGCATTAATTCTGACAATATCTTGTCTTATTAAATGGTTTAAGAATACACTATGCTATCCTTTGTCGATAATAAATCAAGAATTACTAAGCATTTATAGTGCTAGTCCATGTCTATAATATAGTAAAAACTTAACTTAATAAACAAACATGATTTCAGTATCATTACTATTAATTATGCAACACAATTAAATTACATAAAGAAAGTATGACTAAATTTATATAAGAATTAGGTAGCATAAAAACATTAACAATACGTATTAAAAACATAGAGATATAATTTAGTCCATAAAAATGTAAGCATTACAATACAGATATAGAGATAAAATCCATACTATAATGCTATGCATACAACATCATCTCTCTGCTTCACCAGACTCTCTACATTAATTTAGGCATTATTTTATTATTTTAAGTAGGGTCGGAAGAATACCCTAATAGTACCTCCTCCCAAAAGGGGTACACTACTGAGCCAAAGGCTTAGCAGTTGAGAAAAACTGTTGAAGAAATAAAGAAAGAGGCCAAATGCCCGTGGAGCGCATTCAAAGGGAAGGGCCTTTTATAGTGAAAATTTTCACAATTCTCTTTTTTTATTATATTTTATTAATTTATTTTTATTATTTTATTATTTTTCTTTAAGCATGTGCCTTCCACGAGAATCATGCCGCTTACATATATATATATATATATATATAATTTTTTGATGATGTTGTGCTGACATTGCGTTGATGTAGGCACTATTTGCATTTATTGTCCGTTTTTGCCTGTTTTGCACTATTTTGTTCTGTTTTTCCTCCATATTTCAAATCTAAAATTTACAAAAACACTAAATTAATTATTTTATAAACAAAATGTTTACAATGATTATCAAAAATATATATTTTACAATAAAACACACAAAAATAATTACAAACTTTTGAAATTTTTAGTCTTTTTTGGTTTGATACAGATGATTTTTAAGGCTTAGAAATATTTTTAGAAATTACTAAAAATATTATAGAACATATTTAAAAGCTTAAAAATTATTTAAAAGCTTAAAATAAAATTACTATTTATTATTTTTACAGTTTTGATTATTTACAAACTAAATACATATTTAATACATTGAAACAACTCTAAAAATTATCAAAACTATTATTAAACGTAAAAACACACTAAAACCATATTTTTAAACATATTTACATACTAAGACACAAAAATACTAGTTAACACAAAAATGCTGTTAATTAGAGGATTCAATGAGAAATAAAAGCATAAATAATGATTTAAGCCTTGAAAAATGTATACTTTTATGGTCTCATCACACCCCCTAACTAGCATATTGCTAGTCTCTAGTAATTAAAGCGATAGAATTTTGAAATGATTCACAGAATATCCATATAGTGCATACCATTTATCTATAATCTGTCTAATCTAACTAAATAGACTAACAAAATAAAAAATTTATTTGAACACTTTATATGCTATTTAATAAAATGTATAAGCCAGACTTAGTGCAAAAAAGGATAATGAATAATTATAAAGTTTCATCCAGAACTAAAAATAAAATTGTTATAATATTTTGATTCAAATCACTCCTGTAGGCAATGATACTTCAAATTTATTATTAATTAGAACAATTAATGAGCGTAAATATAAAACAGAAATATATACAAAAATTAAACAAACTTTATAATTATGGATAGTGAAATGTTTGGCTCCCTTAAGCTTTGTCCATAACCCATTTAACGAGCTTTGGGTCAGTAACTCCTAGACCAGTTGGTCTAAGACACTAGGTATTAAAGCACCCCTCAAAACTAACTTACTCGAGTTAAAGAGGCAACGAAACTAAACTTATCCAATGTTATTTATTAATTTACAACTTTACACACTTTATCTTTTTATTTCTTTTTATATTTTTATTTTTTTTATCAATCATTTAATTTATTGGCTACTTTTGAAATGTTACTACTTTTAATTATTCATCTTCACAAAATAACAAAACTTAAATATTCATAGCTTTGACTTACCACCACAATTAAGCATTACAGTGCGTGTGTGAAAAGAATGGTTTACAAACATTTTAAAAAATAAATACATAAAAATGTTAAATAAAATCAAAATTTTGAGAGTCTATAAAGTTAAATAATTCAAATAATAGAAAAATGATATTACATTAATATGAAATTCAAAAATAAAAAACAAATAATAACACATTAATTACTAAGAAACTAATATTTACAAAACATTTTTTTAAGATTTTCTTTATAGTTTTATTACTCACAAAAATGAAAAATTTTACAAAACACAAAATCAAAAGCAAAAATTAAAAAAAGGAAAAAATCAAAAAATTTTGGTACAATTTCGCATAGTAGTGATGCACAACCATGAAGCATAACTCTCTCCCCCCAACGAAAATTGTACGTTGCCCCTAATGTATAAAAAAAATAGTGATCGCAGCAAAAAATATTAATCTTAGCTGCAGAGATGATTTGTAGCAAACTTAACAAACCAAACTAAAAACTAAATAAACACATAACAATATATTACAAATTGAGTCTGTTGAAGTCAGATTCTATAGACTTTATTTTTTTATTTGAAAATTAAAATCACTTTTTAAATTCTTGAAAACGTGTTTCAGGAGGATATCTTCTTTAATTCTAGCCATTTATTTCAAAGATTTTTTTAAGGAAAATTAAAAGGAAAAAACAAAACACACATTCTTTTTTGAAAATTTATTTGAAAATCCAAATAAATTGCATTTACAAAATTAAACCCATTAGAATGCATCTCGAGAGAAAATTGAAAATAGTTTAACCTTGTAACTCCGCCACTCTAAACAAATTTAATTTATAACTTTCATTTTAAATTTAAAAATAAATTTCAACATTTTTTATTTTTTTAAAAAAATCAAAATAACACACAACAACATACAAAAATATATTACAGATAAGGGAAGGCAAAGATATTACTTTGAAAATGTTTTCCCATCATTTGATACTCTGAATTCAGCAAGTCTTTCTTCCAAATCTATTTCTGGTGGACAGTCATCAAAGAGCGGCTTCCTTCCATCGTTAGGGAGTTTCCAAGCTTCTCAAATTAGAGTATTTACTCTATGCTTGTCAAATGATCTAAACAACTGAGAAAACTCATCCCCTATTTATAGTAGTTAAATTTGATGTTAGACCTTATCAGATTAGGACCCAAAATTCAAGTCTGGATCAACTTTGGCTAAAAAATGCATCTAAAATGTGTATACCGATTATCACACAATAGGCAGGCTGATCTGAGGGATCAGTCTGTCGAACTTACTCCATCGGCAGGCCGAAGTTTCCCACTAGTTTGTCGAACTTACAATAATCTTGATCCACGAAAATATCTTATTTTTTACTCGAGAATCTTAGATAGAGCCTTAGTTTTAATTCAAATAACCCAATAGAGAAGTTATCTGAATAAAACAGTCATATCCTGATAATCCCATAGAAAATAAATATTATCCAAATAATTCAACATGTTTATCTTGAATTAATTTACAAAATTAATTCCACCAATAAACTAATATGAATTATTAAATCCAATCTTATCGAATTAATAGAGAAGTTGATATAAAAGTTATCTGATTAAATCCAATCTATTAATTTATAAAATTAATAGAGAAGTTATCTGATTAAAATAGTCATATCTTGATAATCCCATAGAAAATAAATATTATACAAATAATTCAACATTTTTATCTTGAATTAATTTACAAAATTAATTCCACCAATAAACTAATATGAATTATTAAATCCAATCTTATCGAATTTCAGCCAATCGAATAATTTAACATAAGTCACCAATATATAAGGAAAACATGCCGTATCGTTATAGGATTTATAATGAGCGGGCAAAGGAGACCCGATGAATATATATAGTTCAAGTTATGACAATTATAAAATACAATATCTTAGATACATATTTTATAATTATCAACTCTAACGCTACTTCACTATAAGCTTAGAGCTACACTCGTAAACTATATAAAATTACAAAGCTTCAATAAGTTAACTGTCTATGACATATCATAATGTGTTACATCCCTATAGGCTAATTTATAATCGGCTTAAGGATAAATTATGTTTCACCTTCCTGATTATTTTTATCTTACGTTTCATTATCACACCATTAGAATACTTACTATTCATAGATAGTATACTATTTGGTTGCACCTATGTATTTAAATGGCTGAGCATTCCAATCTTTTAATTATAGGATAATGCATATAACAGATTATGATTAACTTACAAAAAAAGCTATGGATTCTATATCTATAAATAATGAGTCTACATGAAGCAAGAGTCATGTCTCCAATGTACCAGTATATGTACCATCATTAAGTTAGGATGTCATCCTTTGGTACATCAAAAGTCATAAGTCAAGAATACAAGCCCATTAGTTATTTCAAGATTAAGACATAACACATATGACTGTCTAAAGTGAATTGATTTACACAAACGAAATTATTAACTAAATCAATTCAACTTTTATGTCCCGATCTAATACATCATCACCTATGACAATGCACCAATGTTTCTACTTTCGGAGTCCCACTCCGATGATCGAGACAAGCTATCTCCTGTTAACGATGTAGACAACATAACAATCTTAGTATGAATAAAGTACTCAACTTTATTCCTTCTATTGCGGATCTTATGATTTAGACTATCACCTTGAAGATTCATATCTTCTACATAATCTATCCATCATATACACGATTCTTAAAGGTATAGACCGATAGTCTCAAACTTTTGTTTGCTTATCATTCATTCAACAGAAATGAATGTAAAGAGGACAACATTTGATATATGAATAATAAACAAACTCTTTATTGATAAAATGTCTCCAAAAACATATTACAATATTTTACTCCTTACGGCACTATGTCTAACAGTAAGTTCATTAAAAAGATGCTAGAAGTGGTGGAGGAGGTAGTGGCCACATAGGATCTTAGTAGGAATGGTATTTGATGAACTCTTGTGGCAACTGAGGCTAAGAACCTAGAACTAAAGTTAATGATTATTCCTTTTCTATAGCTAAGTCTTCGTTCTCTTCCTCGTATTCCTCTCCTAACAATTATTCCTCAAAATAGGTGGGTTCCTAATATTCTTCATCTATGGTTAGTTCAACCTTTTCTTCCTGACCAAAAAAATCTTCTTCAAATAACTCAAGCGGTTGCTCACTTGGCTCAATAGGTTTTTTTAAGTGACAATTTTATGCTAAGGTATCTTCAACGAGAATGCTTTCATTTTGTTCTACCTTTGACCCTAATTGACACAGAGATTTTCAAGCCTAGCTAGATCTATACCTCTCTTGGTTTTCATATATTTTTCTAAAGTTTCTTTTAATTTTTCTAAAGTTTCTTCTAGATTCATCTTATTTGGATTACTATATATCTCTTATAGTTCAAAATTTGACTCTAAAGTTTGAAGCTCAGTGTTACGTCAATGTTCTAAAAAATTTGAATTATTGTCCCAAATTAAATTAGTTTCAAAACTATTCAATTACAATAATCATAATCGACCGTATCTTCTATCATGAGATAGGCTTTGTTTATGGTTTGTTGGTAAAAAGTAATGGTACCATCTCCTCTCTCTACTCAATTTCTTATTTCAAGACTTAACTTATCTATGAAAACTTCTAACAGATATTCCCTATAAAGACTATGGTGAGGGTACCCATCTAGCAAGTCTTTATATCTCCACCAAGTACTATAAAACGATTTCAAGTGCTTTTGAGAAAAACTTGCAACAAAGTGTTGATGGATTTCCTAAAACATTTTTTTTAATTTTTAATTTTTATTTTTTTGAAATCTTTTTTAAAGAAAAAATTTTCAAGCTGAATAATGCTCAATTAATCGAATCCCAAATCATTGGAGGGTCACACTTAGCACGCTTAAAATTCTCAACTTTCTTAAGCAAGGGTTTTAGCCTTTTGGTTGTGGGATCAAGTCCTAACGGTAAGCCTTTTTGACAGAATCTAATAAATTTTGCGATTACCTAAACTTGTAAAACACAAGACGAAATACTAAGCTTTTCTTTATTGAAAAGTAGTGAGTGAAAAGCATCCACCATTTTTTAATTTTTAATTTTTTTGAA
The DNA here is from genome assembly GCA_946598075.1 of Artocarpus hirsutus. Classification (NCBI taxonomy): domain Eukaryota; kingdom Viridiplantae; phylum Streptophyta; class Magnoliopsida; order Rosales; family Moraceae; genus Artocarpus; species Artocarpus hirsutus. The sequence continues at coordinate 16,890 of CAMOHE010000536.1, forward strand.
TAATAAACACACTAATTAAAATAATATTTACAATGGATAAGGATAAATCACTTACCTATTTTTCCGCTTAATTTAGCAATCTAACAAAGTAACACCTCCCAACAATAGCACCAAATTTTTGTTCGTATCGCCCAAAATGTTTTTCTTAAACGACAAACGTTTGTAGTATAGAAAGGTTGTTATATCCACAGAGAGGTGAAAATTTGTAGCTTGGGAGATTGATAACAATAAAAGTTCAAAAAGGCTAGCGGTTTTTTAAACAATGTTTAAAACAAAAGCAATATTTTTGTTATTTTTTTAGTTTAAAATTTAAAACATAAAATTAAAACGGTGATGCTTTGAGAATCCTTTATATGTTTCTCAACTGATATAGAATTTTAACTTTAAATAGTAATTAACTAAAGCATTTGATTCATTATATCTTTTCTCATTAATTATAAACACTTTTACTAACTTTATAAGTCAACCGAAAATGAGAATATAGCAAGCTATAATATAGTAAGGATTTTCTTACAAAAAGTAGCAAAATAATCATCTCTCTTAATGATTTAGTACACTAGTTATAAAAATTATAACTGATGTTACTGCAATTATAATTAATATAATTTTAAGATAGAAAAGATAGTAACAAAACAGAATTATTATATTTAAATGGAATAAATAATCACGTTAATTTCGGTAGCACATCGTCTTATTAAATGGCTTAAGAATATAATATGCCATTCTCTGTCGACAATAAATCAAGAATTACCAAATATTTACTATATCAGCCCATTTTTATAATGCAGCAAAAACTCAATTTAATAAATAAGCATGATTTTAGTATTATTAATATTGATTATGCAACATAATTAAATTACATAAAAAAGCATGACTGAATTTATACAAGAATTAGGCAACATAACACCATTAATAATAATTATTCAAAACATAAAGATATAATTTATTCCATATAAATATAAGCACAAATATAAAGAAATAAAATCCATACCAAAGTATTATGCATGCAAACTAATTTACGTATTATTTTATTATTTTTAGTAGGGTCGATGGAGTACCCTAATAGTTCCTACTCCCAAAAGGGATACACTGCTAAGCCTCTAGCTTAACAGTTGAGAAAAACTACCAAAGAAACAAAGAAAGAGGCCAAATGGCCGTGGAGTGCATTCAGGAGGAAGGGCCTTTTATAGTGAAAATTTTCAATATTCATTTATTTCTTATTAATATTTTTATTATATTTTATTAATTTATTTTTATTATTTTATTATTTTTTCTTTAATCATGCACCTCCCTCAAGAATCACACCGCTTACATACATACATACACATGCATAAATATACATATATGATTTCGTGTTGATGGAATGTTGATATAGGTAGTACTTGCATTTGTTGTCTATTTTTGTCTATTTTTGTGCCATTTTATTTCGTTTTTCCTCTAGATTTCAAACCTAAAATTCATCAAAAAAAAACTAAATTAATTGTTTTACAAATAAAATATTTACAATAATTATTAAAAATATTTAGTTTACAATAAAACACACAAAAATAATTACAAACGTCTAAAATTTTCAGTCTCTTTCGGTTTGACATATATGATTTTTAAGACTTGAAAATATTTTTAGAAATTACTAAAATTCTTATTCATTATTTTTACAGTTTTGATTATTTACAAACTAAACACATATTTAACTTGCCTAACGATTCTAAAAATTACAAAATTATTATTAAACATAAAAACACAATAAAAGCATATTTTTAAACATATTTGCATACTAAGACACAAAAATACTAGTTAACACAAAAAAGTTATTAATTAAAAGATTTAATGAAAAATAAAAGCTTAAATAAATGATTTAAGCCTAGAAAATATATATATATATATATTATTTTGATGATGTTGTGCTGATGCAATGCAAATGCATGCACTATTTAGCTTTGTTGTCCCTTTTTGCATGTTTTTGTGCAATTTTGTTCTGTTTTTTTTCTAGATTTCAAATCTAAAATTTACAAAAACACTAAATAAATTATCTTACAAACAAAACATTCACAATAATTATTACAATTATTTAGTTTACAACAAAACACACAAAAATAATTACAAATTTCTATAATTTTCAGTGTCCTTTGTTTTGACACAAATGATTTTTAAAACTTAAAAATATTTTTAGAAATTACTAAAAATATTATAGAATATATTTACAAGCTTAAAACATATCTACATACAGTTTAAGACTCAAAATAAAATTACTATTAACTATTTTTATGGTTTTGATTATTTACAAACTAAATGCATATTTGATAAACCAAAATGACTCTAAAAATTACCAAAATTACTATTAAACATAAAAACACACTAAAAATATATTTTTAAACATATTTACATACTAAGGCACAAAATACTAGTTAACATAAAAATGCTATTAATTAGAGGATTTAATAAGAAATAAAAGCATAAATAAATTATTTAAGCTTTGAAAAATGTATATTTTTACGGTCCCATTGGATGCAGATAATCATAGATCCCTACACTATGATTGGCTAGAGATTTTAAAATCCCTAGATAAAGATTAACGGATACAAGCAAACAAAATCTCCCTCTATGTGGCGCGTTCCTATTTCTGATGGACTTCTGGCTCCTTCTCCTCACTCTATAAAGAGAGACCTAGGGTCTTCGTTTATTCACAGACTGTCTAAGTGCAAATTAGAGAGTAGTGGATAGATTGCTCATCTTTAGTGATCCTAATTCATTAGCACTTCAGTAGTTAGGAGGGTTATTTTGGTAGAGATTTGTTAAGTTGTGCCTACATATTCAGCAGTCTGAAGGAAGAGAATAACATTGAAGATCTGATAGTAGAGATTCGCTCTTAAATAATTATTTAGTCAAAAATGTTGTTTTTGATCTCCAACTGTATGTTAAATTATATTTAAGTTATTGTTTATAGCATCATGAATTAGTTTCCTAGTGATTAACAAAAAAATTTTAAAATTATGCTGTGTCACCAAACCGATTTTGCCAACACTTCTTTCTTTAGTCAAATAACATTTAAGTCAACTATCACACACCACAGACCACAGTCCGCAATGGTAGAGAATTTTAATTTTTCCCAAAATTTCCTTTTCCACTTCAACTATGGGGGCCAACAAAAAAGGCTTCCCAATTTGGAAGACCAAGTTGCCCCCCAAATTTTGCATAAATCATGACTATATAGCTGGTTTGAATGCATAAATCCACTCTATTTCTCCACATTACAGAGATCACTGGCCAAACCAACTAAAGGGAGTACCTCAGCACCCATAAATCCTATACTTCGCCTCAACCGCTCCATTATTCTTCCTTTAGAACACACAATCCAAGTTCTGTGCTCTTACAAATGCTCGTAGCGCTTGAAATGCTGAGGGGCAAGCTAATCCCTAGCAATTCTAGAATAATTTCCTCATGAGGACGAGGGGGTCATGATGCACTTTGCCTCCTTGTCCTCGCCAAAATTTGACTTACTAACTGCTTGCAACTAAACACCCTCCATTTCCATCGAGACCTCATCTGTCTCCATATTCCGATACGCCAAAGACAAATCCCTCATCGAATCCTCAAAATTAACAAGGTGATTGGAGGAAGAGAATACCTTAATCTCGATCAGGTGGGATTCAGAGGTTTGTCGATCAATCTTCGCCTGTACTTTCCTTTGCCTAGCTCTAGCGAAAGATGAACTTAAGGACAGTCATGGACACTTAGCTCCATTTTTCACTAATGTAGAACTCTTACTTGGGGTCTCCACAATGCTGTGGGTGAATATGCCATACTCTGCCACAAGGGATAGGAGACATGAGCTCTTCGCCTAGTCCCCATTGCTAGAAGCTGAACCTTAGCTATGGGAATGAAAATTGTTTCAGCTTTGCTCTTTTTGGGCTCCAAAAGATAATTAATCTTATCTTTAAGGCTTGATGATCTATTGAACAAAGTGGCTTAGGCCTAATAACAAGCCACTAAATCCGGTTCTCTAGCCTCCTCTAGTGCTCAAGACCCATTAGCGTTTAGATTCCAAGGGACCCACTGCATTATAGGAAAGAGTAGGGCCCTTAGGATTTTCCCACCTTGTTGTGGGGCAATTCTAAAGATTGGAGAATGGTAGGGCCTGTTGAAAAAAAAGGCAGCTCTCTATAGTTGTCCAACATTTGTTCTTCAGAGGTCAGAGGCAGAGCCCGAACTGCCTTTTGCACTTGCTGTGAACCCTTATGGCTCTGCTCCACTACCTTGCATGCCTCATTCATACTAGCAAAAGCCTAAGTTTGATCTCTAGTACTTGTACATCCCCTGCTTCTGTCCTTACTATGGTTCCCACCGCCATTCTCTGCTACCTGAAGTTGCCGAAAATTTGCAGCTTCAACCTCCATCGGACCCTCCTTTGAAGGGGCAATCTCAAAGAAAGTTATGGTTCTTATCATTTCTACCTTAAGTCATGAGCCATAAAGATCCTTTTGAAAGCCCTCGTTAGGAGGTGTTAACACTTTTGGAAGAATACAAAATCTCTTTTTATGCCCAATACGACCACAACCATAGCAAAAAGTTGGAATTTTTTCATATTTACATTGAACCCAATATGACGGGCTCCCTCCAATTGGTAGTCTCTAAAAATGACCAGTGAAGCATCAACAAGAATCCTCATAAATTGAGAAGATTTAGCCTTTCTTGGTTTTTTGATGTGAACTAACGTAGACCTAGTTTTCTAGCCACTCAATACCTATTGGCTTTCGAGTTGCAGAACACTGAAAGCCCATAAACTTAGACCCAAAGATGTAGTAGATAGTCTACATCTTCCCAATGCCCAAACTCTGGTAAAGCCTTGAAAACAAGGTGTCCGACAAAGTTCCACAAGCGTCTAGCCAAAATACAAGCGCAATTTATCTACCTTGAGAAGTCAAAAGCAAAAATACCTTGTTTCACTTCAATTGGAGACCATCCTTTCTCAAGATTCTAGTTATTCTTCAAAATGGACTACACTACTGACCCTAGGAGTTACTTTCCAGCCACAAACTAGCCCACAATCATCTTTTACATGTATTCATTCACCCAATCGCTCGTCGGATATGAGTTCCATGTTGTCTTTTCCAAAGACCAACTCGCCAAAACCCCGAGAAAAAACACTAGCCAAAATCAAAAGCCTAGGCAATGAAAACCTAAAAGGGCACTACAAAGAGCGTCTAGTGTCACTCAAGTACACAACAAAAGAGTTTTTGGACTTACGAACTTAAGTATAGTTCCATTGTCCTTTTGAGTTGGTAGTGACTTAAATTGGGGGCAATAAAGTAATTGGCTTGCATATTGGGATAGTTTAACTAGTAGATTTGGTAGTTGAAGTAATATTATAATATTTTTGATATGTAACGAGATGATAGTTTATAGTAACACATTAGCTAGACAATGTAGCCTAGCTGTGTGAAAGGAGTTGAAATTTTGCATGGTCTGAAGGTGTGATGTGGATCTTTCTTATATACAAAATTGTTTTACACTCGGTCTGCATCTCCATATGTGTGTGATTGAATTTGTAAGAAAGTAACTAAATATTTAGAAAGAATGTAATTGGATTATTCAATGGAAATGGTAATAAAAAGTATTCAGGATAAACAAAAATAGTCTCACCGTATTTTGTCAATCTTGAGAAGTATACAACCACATCAGATGTGATTTTGATCGGACAAATTTTGTACTTGATCTCAGAACTTAAAACTTGAAAGTTAATATATCCTACCATCAAAAGTGCAACCTAAAGAGGTAAGCAAGTAATTTTAATGCCAACTACGCCGTAGATTTTCTGACGAAAGCTATAGCAACTTGATGGTAATACAAGCTTAGGGGTTTCAGTCAAAGATGCGAGGAGAGATGTGCTTGCTTATGAAATAGTCATGTCTTTCAGTTTTTTTTTTTTTTTTTTTGATGTTTAGTATTCTCGCATTAATCTGCGTGATGAAGTCTCGCATAAGGTGTTTGTTGCCTAGAAAATGCCTAATATACAAGTTATATGTAACTATCATCCACATTGTCTGAATAATATTAGGCTTTCCACAACACACCAACAATCAATGAAACCCCTTAACTCAAGCAATCTCCAAATTCTCCACAAATAAATTTAACTAATTAGTAATAATCACCTCATCAAAATCATCAATAACTATTGGCCGTAAAATTTCACCAATGTGTAATTATCACCTCTAAAACTAAATTAAACAACTAAGACTATGTTGGTCGTCACAAAAATGTGAAGAGAAAAACATAATATAATATTGTCGATTATTATCACGAGCTCTTTTAGCCACGAAATGAAACAAAAATTACGATAAGAAAAAGAAATTACAAGGACTTAATCACTAAATTTTGCTATCCCTTTGGCTTGAATTTACATCTCTCATTGAATTTCATTAACCCTTAATTTTCATCCTCTTTGGCCAAAAAAAAATTACAACACTCCATAACTTATCCAAGAACAGTGAGTGGTGTGATTGTCATTTTACAAAGCAATAGGGGTCATTGGATCTTAATTAATAAGGCGGATCATCATTCCACATTTCTGTATCTTGCTCTTTATCCCACCAATAAATGATTGACACGATAGCTACGTAGTAAAAAAATGAAAAAGCAATAGATCCGCCACTTAAATAGTTTATTCTATGTAACACCCTCTAAATTAAATTTGCATCTCTTTCTCTCTCTCTTATCTTTCTCCCTTTTCAAGAAAAAACTACAATGAAGGTTGCTCTTTTACTCGCCGATTAAAAATACATTATGGACCATAGGATCACACCCAACAGTGAAAATCATTAAGGGTCTACAAAATTAGCGTGAGATGGGTGACGACTAATTAGATGACACATTGAGGGGAAAAACTCTTCCAAAACTTTCCCAATTCTTTTTCTGTCCTTTTTCTATAACACTCTTAAATACTATTTTTTCACACAAATCCCTAAATTTTTCTCACTTTGATTTCCTTTACAATTTTTTTTTTTTTTTTATGTATTCAAGAAAAGAGTTTCATTCTTTTTGTTATTAAATTCTTTCACTTGTCTCTTTTGTTGTTTCGTGCTTCTTTTTTTCAATTTTTTCTTCTTGTTGTCGTGTTAAAAGTCTTGTTTTTCAATCATGTTAGACTTGAATAAATTTTCTGATATATTTGTATATCTATATATCTATATACATACCTCTATACATCTATATTAGAGCCAAAAAATGGAATGATCCATGCTTTTTTAATGTATCAATCTCTCGTTCTTTCATCATTTTGTTTATACTTTTTTGCTTTTTTTTTTTGAATTTTTTTCAATGTTGGCCTTTTTGTTTTAGTACTTACTAGCAGAATGCCTACGCGTTGTAGCGGGAATGATTATTTTGTTATACAAACAATTAGTACTTGTTGTAATATATTTATTAAAATTATATTAACATGTATGCTTATGTAGTAGTCTTGATTTATTTAATTTATTTGTTATGTAAGAGTTGTTTATATATATACATTCTATTAAGATTATATTAATGTGTATTCTAAATTCATTTATGGTATATTCATAGATGAATATTTTAATATTATATATATTATAGTTAAAAAGTTTAATATATGTCAAAGTATAATTGATTTAAAATATATGGTCTTATTTGAGATTGTGTAAGTTTAATTTAAAAAAAATGGCTCCATTTATATTAGACCATTTTCTACTTTTTTATTGCTGAGCTGACACATTTGCCCTTTATTGTAACTCTTTTATGTAATTTGTTTCATGGTTTTATTCGTCCTTTTGTATTATTCAATTTCATCATGTAGTGTTCTCTAGTTTTGCCCTTAGTGGTATCATTTGCATTTGCTTCTGTTATTTTTGTTTTGGTCATTTTAGACCTTTGACTGTTGATTTGGAATTCTTGCCCTTCAATAGGGATGATATGATACGTTTATAAATTACGTCACTGTGCATCTAAACTTTGTTTTCTAAATTCGGTTTCTATTTCTGCACTTTTCTTTTTCCTCATCTTTTTTCTCTGAAATTTGTAGTTTGTTTTCCCTTTTTTTCGTTTCTCATCTTTGTTTGCTGCTTTTTTTGAGGGTGAATTTTATATAGAACATTTCATTTTAATCTACTATTTTTGTTTCTATTTCTATGTTTTTATGGATTCCAAATATTATCAATTAAAAAAGTATTTTCTATCATTTCCTCATAAAGTTCTTAGGCAAAAATATAAATCTAGAATCACTCGATTATAGATTTTTATATATTTTGGTATTCCCAATGATACAAGAATGTTGATTAAAGGTAAAATTTGTCTGAGTGATTTTGATCATAGTGTTGGTTTTCCAAGTATGGGTACCAATCGTAGTGCCATAAAAAGAAAAGCTCATATTATTGGTTTTAAATGTAACAAATGTGAGCGACAGTTTTGTGAGAGTAAGTGTCATTCACTTGGATTTATGTCAGTAAATAAAGAGAACAAAATTCATTTATGCAAAATATAGTCTTTCTAAAAAGAATTTAGATGATCATCAAGTTACTCTTCAAAATCACCCTAGTGTTCAAGGTGCAATTTCTAAATTGTAGCCTAAATTTCATGCAGAAAGACAACGTCTTAAGGATTTGGCATTTAAAGATCATGTTTATCAGTTTGTCAGGAATTGGATGAGGATTAAATCTGTAATTATAATTTTTGTTTGAATGTTTTTGAAAAGGAAATGTATTTTGTGTTTTTAGTTTAAGTTTGTTTTTAAATTGTTGCAGTTTATGTTGTATATTTTTGTTTTTTAAAAGGATTATATTGTCAAATTAATCGTGCAGTGTTCTGTAATTTGTTTGAATTTTTTCAATCTTATCTAGATGTATAAACATTTTTGCCTCATTTTTCAAATCTTCAATAGTGATTTGTCGATTTTGTTTTAAATTTGATTCTATTTTTTATATTAGTTTTATAGATTGGGTTCTTTGAAGTCAAAAAAAACTATAGTGTTTAATTTTTTTTGTCAGAGTCGCAGGTTTGTTTGACAATGTCGAGAATTGCATAGTTTCTTCTCGATTTTTAAAAGTTTATTTGATTATTTGTCTTTTTAGATATAGTATGTGTTATTGTTTTAAAAGGAATATTATATTTTCATATTAATTATGTGATGTATCGTAATTTGTTTGAAATTATTGAATTTTATTTAGGCATTTCGAGATATGTGTTTCGTTTGTCAAATTTTTTATGGTGATTTGTCGATTTTGTTTCTTATTATATTCTGTCTTTTATATTAGTTTTGTAGATTTAGGTTATTTAAAGTCAAAAGTTACTGCATTTAATGTACACGAACAAACAAATCAATTGTTTTCCATAGTTACATTTAATGACAAAATATACAGTATAATGACGTAATTAATTGAATGTGAATCAGATTCTGTACTTATTCTAGCTCTGAAATAATATTAGATTGCACTGGGCAAAAAAAGAGAGATAAAGCGGAGTCCAAAAAATAAAAAACAAAAAAGTTTGGAAAGTAACAAATATTAGTAAAATTAATTTTTGATATAAAGTTGTGGCTCAGGTAATAAATAGTTTCAGGAATATATGACTAATAAATTTACTTGTACTTGTATAAATGTTTTGTAGCTACCTGAAAAATGTTTTTGCAAAAGCAAAAACACTAATGGCAACTGAAAAAAGATATAAGATGTTATAAGAAACAATATTTGTTACATATATTATAATATGCACACAAGAGAATCTACGACTGGAGTAAAATATTAATTTGTCCAAAAACTGCCAGGTGAATAGAAGCCACAAAAACACTGACAGAAATTAAAACGAAAGAAATCAGTAATATGATTTCTGACAACTTTTTTTTAATTAATGGAGTGTTTAAAAGGACGGTGGGAATTAGTAGTTAGAATTATTTTTATTGTAGCATAAAAAAATTTTACATTATAGTAATTTTTTTTATTTTTATTATAACATGTAAAAATTTTATACTATTTATAACTAAATTTATGATAAAAATTATAGTTCTTATCGCCCAATTAAACATGGATAATTCTCACCTTTATCACCCAATCAAACATGGATAATTCTCACCTTTCAGAGACTATGCGATGACTTTTCTATTGTTTCTTTTTCCTTTCGTCCTTCGGTTACAGTAGACATCTTTTTGTCTATGTTTTAAAGATGTTGGTAGATTGTAAACCTTTTTCTTCTTCCTTATTTCGGTATCACGCTGGTTAGGACTATTTTTATTATTATATTAATAGATAATTGCATGTGGGAAAAACAATATTCTTTTATAATCAATTGTTAATTATCCCAGCTATTAAAATCCCAAATGTCTCCTATGATAAATAAAAAAAAATGATTTAATAATTTTGGTCAATTTGGTTTGTTTATGAATATTACTACAACAAAATAATTTTCTCTCCGCATGCTACATTCTGCTCTCCTAATTTTCTCTCAGTTTATCTATTCTCCTCACTTCATTTACTTCTTCGTCTTCTTGATTACCTTCGATTGCATTCTTTCTCTTCTCACTTCCATAATCGGTACTTTGTCGTTTAAAGCAGCTTTGACTTAATTCCAGGTGCTATTATAATTTGTTATCTTATAATATGTTCTTTGTATTGGATTTGATTTCGTTTTTTAAACTATTATGTATTAATAGTTTATGTTTTCCCTGTTCAACATGTGGCAATGATGATTGTAAATTTTTATGACATGTTGAGTTTCATATAATCTGTCCAAATATTGCTGTGAATATTTCTATTTCATTTCATGTCACGTCTCGGAGTACGGGAGGTGACGTGGTGGTTTAGTTAAGTTAATTAAATAAAGATTTAGTTAAAAACAGGGTTTTAGAATTAAATTTATAAATAAAAATGCGATAATTTTAAAATCGTTCATAGAATATAAATTAAGAAATAAAATAAACCATCACAATGATTAAGCAATTAAAAAGAATATTAAAAATATTTAAATATGGGGTGGAACGAATATGGGTCCCACTGGCCCACATATTATGCACACACATGTAGTACTGACAATAATACCATACAACTACAGTCCAGAAATAAAAAAAAGTTAAAGATCTTACATGCCTTGATTTGTACTACAACCTACCCAAAT
>CAMOHE010000537.1:0-11148 GCA_946598075.1 Artocarpus hirsutus
CAATCCAATACATTATTTCTCAAATATGTATCTATGAGTTGACTTAGTATCTCATACACATGATTAGTAAAACATAATCATTAGTCAAACTTCATACTAGTCTTCATTCATTATTATCCCAATAATAATGACCGACTAAGGATAATTTAGAATATAATTCAATTTTCACGTAAGAGTTTTACTATCAAGTCACATACTTGATGACCTTAGGTAGAATTAACTATTCATAGAATTAGAAAAAAATAATAATGAAAATGCTTCTTTATTAATAAAATGCAAAAGTAATGAAGTCAATATGTAGTCATTACATAATTAGCCTAGGGCACATCACTAATAATTAAATTAAAGAAACATACAACTAATAAGACTAATCAAACAAAACCATAAAATAAAATAAATAATCTACAATATGGACAATCTATGTGACAATATGTTCAAAGACTTGATTTGGCTTAATTCTTCCTATACTCTTCCTATCTCGAGATTATTAACTTCATTCCATCCAATTCGTTAATTTAGGGCCCTAAGTTCACTTCATCACCTTTCTCGAATATCAAATGAGATATATGCGTCGATATTCAATTGAATATCTTTATCTAACTTGTTTACCTATACATTCATTAAGCTCAACCCATAAATTGATCATCTGAATGTCCTGGGCTCTTTCGGTTCTCAATAACTATCAAGATTATGTTTCTCAAAGGCGACAAATGGGTCAATCTTTCTCGTGTATAGAAATTTATAAATTGAATCAACTAATTCATTGGCCAAATAAATTAGAAACATGAAACATAGAGAAACATAAATAAATTGAAATGGAACTTACATTAACAATCAACAAAATAATCTAAACATAATCCAAATCAAACTATATCGAGCCCTAGAATAAGAAATCCAAGTAGACATAGACAAATTCATTATTAATCTCTTCATGAAATCCATAAAAACAAATATGCTTAACACAAATACAAATACAAATTTTAATCAAGATTAGGATAAAGAGAAAGGAAGAAGAAACTCTTTGTAGAGTTGAACTACAAGCCTTGAATCCTCCAATAATTCTCAACTTCAAGCTTATCTGTCCTTGGAATTTTAGCTCTCAATCAGGAGTTACCACCAAATCCTCCTCGAAAAGTGCGCCTTCTTTTATATGTTTTTAGGTTTTTAGGGTTTTTAAGTGGTGGAATTTCATTAGCATTCAATTTTAGTCATTAGATAAGGAATTTGAGGCCAAGATTGGCCAAAAAAATGCGTGCAAGCAGTGGCCATGCCAAAGGCTGCATTGGCATGTAGGCCTCTCAGCTTGGGCTGCTTGCTGCGTACATCAGGGCGCACGAACATGCTTGAAGGCCTGCATGGCCTTGCGGGGGTCCCTAATGCACGCAACTAGCATGTTGCATGCTGATTGCACCTAAAAAATGCTTTTGTGTGCTCCAATTTTGATGCCGACAAATCCTATAAAGACCCAAATCCTATTTTCCATATTTAAGGATTTTCATAATATACAAGCTTAAGAAATAATTGATTTGTGAGTAAAATATTCATTAATCAGTGGTCTTAGCCATCATTTGTTAGAATGAATCTGTTGCGCTGGTTGGTGCTACTAGCTCGGTTATGAACTCTTCTTACCCCTTGTTGCAAAGGCTGAAGTCATTCAACTCGCCCTGAAAATGGCAATTCGGAAGAATTGGGGTGATGTCTAGGTAGAGAGTGATTCCTTGGTGAGCGTCAAATTAAGCATTATTAGGCCCCCTGCAAGACTGCGCTTGGGAGATTCAAAGTATTTAGCACGAGTGGGACTCACTCAAGGACAATTTATCTTGAGGGGAGTTGGCTAGATTAATAGAAAAGCCAACTGCGTTGCTCATAATCTTGATAAATGGGCTAGATGCCAGCACGTGTTTGGCACTTTGACTGCGTTTGAGATCCCTCTTCAGGTGCTAAATGATCAAGTCGAGTGGTTTTCTTCATCACGATTGTCCGGTGTCTTCCTTTCTTTGTTTTGAGTTCCTAGTGTGTCTAGTTGCCCTATTAGGCTGTGGTGTTTTTGGTCGTTTTTTTCCTTGTTGGATTCGCTGTTTTGTTCTTAGCCTTTTGGGCTGGTGTTGTTCTGTTTTGCCTTCTTCGGCCGCTTGGCCTTGGTTAAAAAAAAAAAGAAAAGAAAAGAAAAGTAAAGAAAAAAAAGATCCAAGTCGTAAGAGGGGAAGCTGCCAGCATATTTACATTAGAGTTTCGTGGTTTTTTGTGATTTCATTTTTTCTAATTTGTTTTTATTTTGTGTAATTTTTGGTACGTGATTTTGCGTATTCCGTTGGTGTATATTTTAAGAATTCAATCTTTTGATATGTAATTCTATGCATTTTTTTTCGTAATCTAGCTTTTTTTTTTTTGGTTGCATTTTTCTTACGATTTTGGGATTTTGCCTATTAGAGTATTAATATTGATCTACAAAATTACGCTCCAACGTCCAGCATAGAAGATAGATGTTAAAAAGGGTGACTGCATCTGGAGACATGCGACCACATGTGTGGAAAAGGAAAAGTAATATGGTATGTTCTTAGTGCAATTTAATAGACTACCCTCCAGCGAACAGTGAGCAGCGACCATGATTCCAGGGACACATGCTAGATTAAAGAGAATAATCTAATAGGTTACTCTCTCAAAACTGTTGTCATTGTTGCTTTCGTCTGTTTCTGCCAGATTACTGGTGAAAATCTCTTAGATGCTTATCTATGACTGGCAAGAAAAACCTGACAAAACAATCTTGTTGACTTTTGACTGGTCCGCTATTGTAGTAGAAATCTGAAACTTCAAAATAAGTGATAGAAATTCAAAGCTAAATGTCTCTTGTAGGCTGTTTCCAATGGCATCCCTAAATTTTTCAGAAACCGATAACAAAAAAGGCCTCTAGTGGTTACAAAATTAAGAAAATGAGCCTCTCTAGTAGTTATAAAATTGAGAGAATTGCACTTTATGTCATCTTTTTTCCTCATATATTTTTTATGCCACAAATTTTTCATTCTCATCGAATGTTTTTTCCAAACGTTGCATGCACTCTATGCAGAACATACAGATCCAAAGGGAACAAACTTTGGAAAGTTTCCGGTTACGACCAAGTTGCTACAATATTGCCAAGGGATCAGGCCAACCAGGGGAAAAGACTGGTCAGGAGTAAGTGGTTTCTATGTGCCATGAAACTGTAATAACTTTTATTGGATATTACTTGTTGTTGATGTTCCGGGATGGATTGTATCTGTGTACTACTTAATACCAACTCATCTTGAAGTAGAGAAATTGGTGGAGATTGTGAAACCATTTCTTGTTTGCTTCCCCTTTATTCTTGAGAAGAGCGGGAACTTCACTAAATACAGTAATCAATTCAAGTCCCCGATGATCCTAGCGTAACCTGAGGCCCCTATGGTCGCTCGTAATGAACAAATGTAAGTTGAATTAATTAAAATATCAATTTTTGACACAGATGTTTTTGGTTCATGCTAAACTCATGTGTAAATTTGTTTGAATGGAGATGACTGTAGAGTTTGCATGCTAAAGACTTATAGAGATGCACATGGCGGGCATGTATGACAAAAATACACAAGAAACTATAGTAATGAAAATATATTAGATGTGAGAAGGCATTATGCAATTCAAATCTATATCGGCAGAGCGGGCGGACCCATAGTTGATTATTATTGTTGCGGTTTTATATTTTTTAACTTTGTTGATGTTTCTGTTTTTGAGATAGTATATTCTGATCTTTCCAAAATATATGTACGACGCTAAGCTTAAGCAAGTGACTGTTTGTTAGGAAACTTACAAAAGTAAGATTAAAGTATTAGAAAGTTATGTTCGAACCTTTTTGAGGATTGAATGCAAGCCTATAGCCCCATACCAAATAGTGGTTGAACGACCAATGAAAGGCAACAAATGACTGGATGATCGTTCAGGCTTATACGGATAGAATGACTTAAATAGAGTCCAAACAACTACAAAAATAGAGGAACAACTATAGGTCATTCAGTCTTGAGTTTTTCTTTTTATCTTATTTAATTTTTGTCCTTTTCATTTCTATTTTTATTTTTTATGGGTGTGCTTTGTCAAAATTAAATTGAGAAGCCTTAAAAAATAAAATGAAACATGGTAGATTAACAAGTGCTCAACTTATACTCAGTTTGATTGTTTTTCAATAGATAGCAAATTTTTTATTTGCTTTTTCGAATCAAATATAAGGCTGATTGCACATGAACATCATAAAACTGAAAAAATTGTAGTTAAATGAGATTAAGAAGTGAAAAACTTTTAAACTATCAAAAAAACCAAATGAACGACTGATGAAAGACAAGGAATGACCACATGGTTGCTTAGGCTTATATGGATGGAACGACACAAATAGTGTCCGAATGACTGCAAAAAATAGAGGAACGACCATAGAGTCATTCAGTCTTCAGTCCTTGTTTTTATTTTTTTAATTTTTTGTCCTTTTTATTCCAATTTTTTTTAAGTGTGTACATTGTCAAAATTAAATTGAAGCATGGTAGATTCATAATTTTGCATTAGTAAATCATCACCTCGACTTAATTATGTTGAGGACCATAGTAGCTAACTTCTTTTCGACATCGATGTCTCGCTTGGCCAAATTGTCGATTTAGAATTGATCATAATGTTATTACGAATAAATGAAGAATTTGAAATTAATATACCATAACCATGGTTAATGTGACCATAGTCTGCCATAACACTATGACATAAGGTCAAACGCTCAACTTATACTTGGTTTCATTGTTTTTCAATAGGTAGCAAATTTTTATTTGTTTTTCGAATCAAATATAAGGTTGATTGCACTGAATATAATAGCATTGAAAAAATTATAGTAAAATGAGATGAAAAGTGAAAAGCTTCAAAATGACCAACAAAAGCAAATGGACGACCAATGAAAGACAAAGAATGACTACATGGTTGCTCAGGCTTATACGGATAGAATGACCTAAGAGTGTTCTAACAACCGCAAGAAATAGAGGAACGACCACGGGGTCATTCAGTCTTGAGTTCTTGTTTTTATTTTTATTTTTTATCTTTTTTATTTCTATTTTTTTTTAAGGGTGTGCATGGTCAAAATTAAATTGAAACATGGTAGATTCATAATGTTAAATTTGTAAACTATCACCTCGGCTTAATTTTGTTAAGGACCGCAGTAGCTAACTTCTTTTGGCGTCAATGTCACGCTTGACAAATTGTCGGTTTAGATTTGATCATAATGTTATTAAGAATAAATGAAGAATTGCAAATTAATATAGCATAACCATGGTTGATGTGATCATAGTCTTGCCATAATACTAAGACATAAGGACAAATACTCAACGTATATTCGGTTTGCTTGTTTTTCAATAGGTAGTAAATTTTTTATTTGTTTTTCGAATCAATTATAAGGTTGATTGCACGTGAACATAATAGCATTGAAAATATTGTAGTGAAATGAGATGAGACACGAAAAGCTTCCAAATGACCAACAAAAGCAAACAAATGACCAATGAAAGACAAGGAACGACCACATAGCCGGTCAGCCTTACACGGATGGAACGACCTAAAGAGTGTCGAAACGATTGCAAGAAACAGAGTAATGACCAGGGTCGCTCAGTTTTGAATTCTTTCCTTTTTTTTAATTTTGTCTTTTTCATTTTTAATTTTTTATTTTTTTAGAGGGTGTGCAATTTTGAAATTAAACTGAAACAAGGTAGATTCATAATGTTGAATTAGTGAACAATCACCTCAATTTAATTATGTTAAGAAGTGTGGTAGCTAACTTCCTTTGATGTGGATGTCATGCTTGACTAAGTTGTTGATTTAGAATTGATCATAATGGTATTACGAACAAATGAAGAATTTCAAATTAATATACCATAACCATTATTGATATGACCACAATCCTGCCACAGCATTAAGACATAAGGTTAAATGCTCAACTTACACTAGTTTTGCTTGTTTTTCAATAGGTAGCAAATTTTTTTATTTGTTTTTTGAATCAAATATAAGGTTGATTGTACATACACATAATAGCACTTAAAAATTGTAGTAAAATAAGATAAGCAGTGAAAAGCTTCCAAACAACCAACAAATTCAAATGAACGATCAATGAAAAATAATGAACGACCACATGGTCACTCAAGCTTATACGGATGGAACGACCCAAACTACGTCTAAATGACCGCAATCATTTGAGGAACAACCACATTCAGTCTTAAGTTCTTGTTTTTATGTTTTTTTAATTTCTTGAAATAAGGTTGATAAAACAAGACACATGAACATAATAGCACTGAATAGATAACGTCTTTAGAACAAAAAAACGTAAATAGTAACACTAACTACATAATCAGAATCTTCTAAAGAAAAATGTAAATTAAGTGGTGCTTCTCGTATCGGATGGATCTCATTGATTAGAATATTTCTTTGAGTTGTGTCCTTTTTGACCACATGTCCTACATTTACACTTCTTCTTCAATACTTCTCCTGCTGAAGGGATGCGACTCAACCTTGACCTCCCTTTACCCCTTTTGGCCTTTGGCTCTAGCACCTTTATTGCTCTAATGTCATCAAGGATATCATGCCATTGTGATTCTAGGGGAACGGGGTAAATAGTTTCAGCATATGCCAACATCTAATACTCTAGAAGGCAGTATTCAGAGCACAACGAGTATACGAGGGACCCAGTGTCTAGCGGTTGGCGATGCCCTGCTGTCATTATGGCATGTATGCATGGAATCTTATCTATGTCAAATACCTGACAGTTGTATGTCTTTGTCGCCAAATTCACTATAGCGTCTATACATTGATCGATGCCTTGAAAATCACTTCTACTTCTGCACATCACATTGTAGTCATTCTCATCAAGTGGGAGTGTGACTAATGAACCTTCCTCATCCTATTTTTTTCTGAGTATTTCCTCCAATCTTTGGTGTAAGTGGTGTATTCACCGCCAATGCTTCCTGACGCTGAACATGGAACCACTTTCCTATCTTTATGAGGATATAATCGAGCACCGCAGTTATGGGAAATTCTCTTAATCATAATGTTGTTCACACTCTTAACTATGTTAGTTGTCATAACTTCATACCAGTTGCCTTCAAAATGAGCTCGAGACTACTTTTTGAACTTGATCTTCTCCTCTAAATACTTAGCAACCAATGGATATCTTTCGCGAATCTCATCAAAGTGCTTCCTAAACACTTCAATACGATATGCTTTTGCGGCATTCTTCTACATTGGCATTCTTCTACATTGGAATCGAAGTGCAACTCTTAAATTTAGACTTAATGTTTTGAATGATGTGATAATAGCATACTCCATCATGCGCCATAGGATAAACATGCCTAACAGCATGCTCGATACTTTGATTCTTGTCAGAAATGAAACATAGCCCTAAACTATCAGGTATCAACTCCTTTAGCTTCGTCAAGAACCAAGTTCACTATTCGTTGGTCTCACCACTAACCAAGGCCCATGCAATCCGTTAACTATGGTAGTCACCATCTTATGTAGATACTAGTACTAATGCTTCCTTGTATTTTGTTTTCACCCAAGATGCATCAATGCCAATCATTTTTCTCATGTATCTGAACTCTTTTATTGCAACCCCTAGAGCTATAAAAAAATAATAATAATACTCGAATCTGTTTTTTGAATCAACTTTAATGTGCATAATAGTGCCTGGATTTACTTGTTTAAGCAAGTGACAATATACGGGAAGCATGGTGAAACTATGTTGCGGCATCCCTCTTATTATATTCTGGGACATTGCTTTCTTTTCTATGCCTTTATTGGGTAAACCATCAATTGCATTGGGTACTTTCTCATGCATTTTTTCCTCTGGAGTTGGATTAGACCTGGTGATTGGTGTTGGATTGATAGTGGTAGTTTGTTCAATAATTTGTAATGCATGTTTATCGTGACTAAGACTATCATTTTCAGCATACAATGCAATCGATGGACTTTCTTCCATGATTCGACACCCAAAATAAGCATCGTGGAAACCTCTTTCCTTACTAACATCATTGTTATGATCATCATCATTGTTTTCACCCATACATGTTTCTTTCCCTTTTCCTTTCTCAATGTTCTCCTTAACCACAACATGTAATTGCCTTCTCATTTTCATACAGAAACATAAGATCATTGACATTCAAAACATAAGAAATAAGAGTTGGGGCAATCTTATTAAACATATCACTAACATGCTTGTGTGTTATTTATAATAAGAGTTATTTGTTAATAAAGCCTTTCATTTAGTCTATTTTTATAATTGATTTTGTCCGATTCACATCTCTGACTATTTGTCTAAGCACCATTAAAGGATGCAGTTTAGTAGTTAGGATGCCTTTGTTAAGTATTTCTTCTTTGTGTACCAAGGTTCGAGTCCCATAAATAGTCTCTTGTAAGGTCTCCTAGCTCCAATAATGACTGTTGATGTATTGGGATCGTGACACAAGCGGAGACTCTTGGTCACCGAATAAGAAAAACTAGTATAAGGTCTTAACTACTCTTTCTATGGCCCCAGGATTGCTAGTAGTACTGAAAGGGATGAAGGCGGGATGTGGACCACCATATTCTTTTTTTCAGCAGCAAAAAAAAAAAAAAAAAAGTTTATCTAAGCAATAGTTTTCTAACACGTCAACTTGCTAAAAAAGCCTGTCACAGTGATACTCTCTCCGTTAATAGCCTCACATTTGCTTACAAAAAAAAAAAAAAAAATCACCTTTGCTTTCTTCCTCAATTTTTTTTCTTTTTTTCTTTTCCGTATATCTCTCTTCTTTGATGAAAAATTTGAAGAGCCCCTTTGGCGGCGACCACCGTGGTCAAACCTGCTCAAGAGGAGACTGAGAATCAAGAGTTCTAGAGAATTGAATCTCAAAACTTGGTGCCTATGAGCGGTCGGCCGGAGATTATTTTGATTGTGAACTGATCTTTTTTTTTTTTTTTTGGCTTGATAAGAAAAAGAAGAAGTGAAGTTCACTTTAGAAAAGTGTTCACTCTTGATCAAGAAACTTTATCTTTAGTGCACATTATATCGTTTTAGAATCAATATGTGGTTTCTATTGTACGTGGTTTAATTCTTTTCTTTGATTATCTTTAATGAGAGTTAAATCTTAGTTGTAGGAATGAAAATAGGAGTGAATTTCTAAAATAATAAGCATTGAAAACCTTTGAGTTCTGACGACGCATTTTATATAGAATATTTTAAATATACTCAGCATGGATTTTAATGAAAATGGGCGAAGTAGGAGCCTATAAAATCTTTTTGATTTGGTATTGTTATTCCTCAAAATTCGAGTAAGTTATACAGAAAAGCTCTAGAATGCCCTTTGTAAGAAGCATCTTTTGAATACTCCCCTAACCTTGAGTCTTTCAATACTGTCCCTTGTAAGGAGAGGTCTTAATATATGTGATACTTAAATTGCCCACACCACTTGAAAATGAAGTAATCTATCTAATGGCGTCTGGTAGATTACTTTTTGTTTTATTTTCAATAAAAATTACTAATTGCCTTCGGTTGTTGACGTAGGCCGCTAGAGTAGAATTTAGTATATATCAAGGAATGAAAAATTAAGCAAAACTATTTATTTGATATAAACCACAAACCAAACTACTTATAAATCAGTTTGGAAATTTTTAAGCCAAACTGAACTATTTAAAGGATAAAACTCAATCCAAACCAAACATATTACAATCATTTGGTTTGGTTTGATTTTTCTAATCAGTTTGAACTAACATATAAAAATCTATTCTTAACAATAATTAAAACCAATAATATGATATGATAAATAATTCTATTATGTCTATTTCTTTATTTTAATAATAAGGATTATTAACCATAATTAGAATAAGTTTTCATTAATATATACAAACCTTTTTTTAACCAAAATTAGAACAAATCTATGATATGATATACAATTCTCTTATATATTTATTTTTTTCAAAATTACATAACAAAATAATAATTCTATTTTTACAAACATATCGTATATATAATGTTAAAATATATATAAACAAAAAAATTGTTGATTTGTTTTTTTTTAAGGGATAAAATCACAAACCAAAGCAATTTAATTGGTTTCTCAACATTTTAAACAAAACCAAACAAATTGTCGATTGGTTTTGTTTGGTCATTTTAATTGGTTTGATGTAATCCCTTGATGTTGATGTAAAATTTACTAGATTATTTATTTTTTATTTTCAACAAACAAACTTACCAATCATCTTCGCTTGCTGTTACAGGCTGTTGGAATGGAATTCGGTAGATTCTAGTGGCTAAATTATTTTTTTATTTTCAGAAAAAAGTTAATAAGCACCTTCAATTGCTAGCGCGGGCTATTGGAGTGGAATCTACGTTTACAGAGTAAAACCTATTAAATATGCTGGAGAGAGATTGTTGCATATCTCTGTTACGTATCTCTGTTGGGGAAAGAAGGTAGACTTATTGGCATGTCTTGTAACGCCCTCCTTCCGGACGTCACAGATGTCATTACATTCATTCTTTAAAACATTAATTGTAGCAAACTATTGTAATTAATAACGTGCATTTGAAATCATAGCTTGGAAAAGCATTCCCAGGATCTTTGCATACATTTTTTTTTTTTTTATATACAAGAATACAAATACAATTTATAAGAAATTATAATCTTTCTTAATTAAAAATAATTTGCTTTTCCATAGACATTGTATAAATAGTTTGCTAATATTATTTAAAATTAAATGGCCTTTGAAAAATAATAGATAAACTTCTTTGAACATGTCTCGGCCGGCAGGCCGAACTTTCAACTTCGGCAGGCCGAACTTAACCGGCAGGCCGAAGGTCACCCATCGGCAGGCCGTCCGAGGCCTTGCAAAATGAGGTTTTCAAAATCCACAAGATCGGCAGACCGATGCTTGGCAACCGGCAGGCCGATTGGAAAAACTTCGGCAGTCCGACCAGTATGATCGGCAGGCCGAACATAAAAATTCCTTTTTTTTTAAAACAAGTTTTAAAACTTCAAATGCGGAAGAAAATTGATAAAAATATATTAAACCAACATTCACAAAATTTATAAAATTATACTTAAATTATAAAACATATCCTTAAAGTTATAAACATACTAAAAATTTAAAAATCATAACTTA
>CAMOHE010000551.1:0-25118 GCA_946598075.1 Artocarpus hirsutus
GGCCTTCAGCCAATTGGCGGACTAGGGTAGTTATGCTAAAGGTAACCGTAGTAGTAAGACACGTGTCAAATTGTGATAGGCTATAAGGATCATGCTTTCCTCACGTTTTGGTTCATGGTTTAATGTGCAACAACTGTCAATTCACGATGATCGAATCCGTCAAGCGAATTCTTCAGGAAGCAAAATGGAAAAGAATCTATAGGATCGAGCTGATTGACCCAATTGAAGTGTCAATTCGGTTTATAGATAATCTTTTACGTCGATTAGTGAAGTCGGTTTGATCTATTCGACTCAATCTGATCCAACAATGGGCCACCGTCTTGGGCTTTTAGACAATTTGAGCATGACCAAATTGTACCCCAATAATAGTCACGAGATCTTTGTTTATAAAAATTGGTTCTCGAAGATACTTTTTCGATTAGTTTTAAAAGTTAATGTGAAATCATACGTTAAATGCAATTTTTCTTTTTAAATTTTTCTCCTTAAAAATTATTTGTTTTAAATATGTGACTTAATGATTTTCATGCTAGTTTTAAAATCCTAGTTACCTTCTTTGGCATAAATGTCTTCTGCTTAAGCTTTACAAACTATACCGATTAAAAAAAAGTGACTGCTTTTAAAAATCTCAATAAAAGTCCATTTTAAAGGCTGATTTTTATAAAACTTTCTTCACGAAAGTTCTTCATTTTGTCGAAAACTAAAACTTTCGTGTTTAACCAAAATTGCAGCTTGATCTCAAAATGACCCGAAATAAAAATTGTCTTCAGCTCAAAAATACAGTTTTTGGACAATTTTGAAAAACTCTCCGTAACTGTATTTTACAGGTAGATTTTAGAAAAAATTTCTTCACGAAAGTTTTCTGTTTCGTTGAAATCTAAAACTTTTATGTTTGACAAAATGTGAACTTCAAAGCTGAAATGATCCAAAAAATAAAAAGAGTATCAGCACTCTAAAACTAGTTTTGGCAGTTTTTGACAAACTGCTTTAGGCAGTTTTGAGACTACTTTGGTGCAGTTTTTTGGACTGTTTTGGATAGTCCATAAAAACTATTTGGAAAACTTATTAAAGTCAAAACTACGTTTTCTCTTTGCCTCGGGGTTTTATTCAAAATGTCGAAAACTAAAAGTTTTGTCTTTGAAAAAGTTTTAAAAAATGACTCTAAGGCCTCCATTCAATAGCTCAAAGTTGGAAAATTTTTCTATAAACCAAAACTTACAAAAACATAAACCTAAAATGCAACCATTAACTTTTTACATCACATACATGTATAAACTAAACTAACCAATAGATAAATAATTATTACTAATTTTTCCCTCACCTAATCATCATATTACTAGTAAAAATGTAAATTTTAACCTTAGTAAATCTAAGGACAAAGTTTAGAATTCTTCTCTGGGATTGATGATTTCTGACAGGAATCCATGCGGTCCAAAAGACAACGTCTTCGGATCGTAGGCGCGTGAATTCCCACTTGCCGATTTCTTGGTCTACGATCTATATATTGGGTGTCGCATGGCGCACGTTAATTTTTTCCTTTTTTTTATTACACTTTAATTAATTAATTTATTTATTTCCTATTTGTTACCTTTTGAATAAGTCAATGTTAGTTCTATTTGTTTGGGATATTCCTTTAGTTTAGGAGATATCAGATGCTGCGGGTAACGTCAAAATTGACATTGTTATTTTGTAATTAAGCTCTACCGTGAATGAAGTGAAGTAGCTTGAGTTATATCGCAATCAGAAATTACGATTGAGATTTGGAGGTACTACTGGACCCTCGAAGTGCCAGAACTATTACTACTTTGATTCTCATTAATTATATGTTATTATTATCACTTCTATTCTTCCACACTTTGTCTCCATAGATTAGAGTGTGAGTGTGAATGTGACATAGGGACTTCATGTTCGGATCGCAAGACTCGTTTCACGGCCAAAATTTGGTCATGAGTTTATAATAGAGACTGTTTTGATGAACTTTTCTTTTCAGTGCAGCACATGATCAATTGATTGAGCAACGCCTTTTTGCCAGTTCCACAACCAGCACATGATCAATTGATTTCTCCTGGAATTGCTTCCAATTGTTATTCATCACCAAACTGAAAATTGGCTGTTAGTGAAATCTTCCCTTTTTTTTATGTATATCCGCAACACTTTTTTTTTTTCGCAGAAACTCTCTGGTACTTTTTCACACTCTGAGCATGCATACGACTTCCTCGCATATGCATTCTGGTTGTGCTTTTCTTTTTCAACTTTGTTTTTTACTTTTTATTTATTTATTTACTTACTTTTTTTTTTTTGAAGTATTTCTTCATGGCACGTACTTGCAGCACATTTCTCAAACCATGAATTCTTTTTACAGATAGCTTTTTATTTTATTTTATTTTATTTTATTTTTTGTTTGAATCTTAAACGATGAAACCCAAACGAATGGATTAGGCCCATTAAAGGAACAAATTGTCTTGCATGGTGCTTTAGATATTCACGTATTGTTCATTACGTGTGTATATATATATATACCATCAGATTCTTTCTTTCCTTTATATATATATACACACACATATATATATCATCATTAATTTTTATAATATATTGTTTTAGACCATATAGCATCTTTGGCATAATGACTTTTTTTTTCGAGGACATTCCCGTGCTTTTGTGCACCTGTTCATCGAAGTACATAGAATTGTACGATGTCTTTGTATTTTTTTAAGCATGATGGCCATTAGAAGTCCCACACTAGTGTGTCTATAGGACCTTTTTAAAATGCATGGCTTAATCATATCAACTTTTATGAGTTTCTATAAAAAGAAAACCCAAGTTTCAATGACACCGGTAGGATCTTTTTATGAGTGAATAAGACACTTTTGCTAAGTCCTACACCCTAGTGTGTCTATGGGACTTGCCCCTTTGATAAGGGAAAACCGCAAATCCCATACCTTTAAAGGCATCTATAAGCACTAGCGGAGGCACTTAGTATGTTGAGGGGAGCACGTGCTCTTAATTTTAGTTGCATCCTTGTTTTAAATAAAAAAACTATAGTTGTGCCCTCACTAAAAATTTAAATATATTATTGTACCCATAATTTTTTAGAAAAATTATGATTTGTGCTCCTATTTAACGATAAAAAAATATAACTATATTTATATGCAATAAACTTTATTAGTAATTTTTTACATAGTGTCCTCACTAATAAAATTTCTGGCTTTGCTATTATGCATGAGGGTTGACTCCATAGCATGAGAACACCACAAACCCCACACCTTAGAAGTGTCTATGAGCCTTGCAGTGTAGCATTCGGACAATGCGATCATACTTTACATTTTAGCCAAAAAAAAGGGACAAGTGGATAGAGAGACCAAACAGAGAGATCATTAGGACCAAAAAATGCATGCGTGCGTCCGTGTGTGTGTGTGTAACAATATGAACTTTACCTTCCATCTGAGATGGACTATAGCAATTCTTTCCTCTCTTTTTTTTTTAACATTTTTCTCTTTTCAAATTCACGGTACAATCACTATGTACTATCACTATGCACACACTGTCACTTCTCTCACTTTTTTTTTTCTGTGCAAATTTTGTTGTTGTTGTTGTTGGTTTCTTTTTTTTTTGGCGCCCCCATCTTGTTTTCTGTGTGCAAGTCTTTTACGGGATGTATGCCACCCACTCCGCTTCCTAAACGTGGAAATTATGAGTTGACATGGTGGGTTTTCATTTACCCATGCGAAGGTGTTATACATAATACAGTCAACACTTAAAAGGAATGGGCTTGTGTTGCTCTTACTTTTTTAGTTGGGCATTTGCATCTTCTATTGGGCCAACATAAGCCCACTGACCTTTTTTTAACTTTCGATTTGCTACCGGATTTTGGTACGCACATAAAATCTTTTTTTAATTAATTTTTTTTTACAATTAGTGTAAATAATTATATATCTTTTTATTTACAATGTAAATAATTTTAATCTACACAATAAATAAATTTATAGTACAAATAATTATTTATTTTTTGTTTGTTATGTAAATATTTCATATTTACATTATAAACCTAAATATTTTTAAAACTTGATATTTATTTTAAAAAAATTTTAAAAAATATATGTCTCTCATTTTCCCTTTTTTTATTCAATTTTCCTTAATGGGATAAATTTACAGATAGATGACTAGAGTTGAACGTTTTGTATTTCATGGACCAAAAATAAAATTCACAACCAAGTTTGGAACGGGAAATGAGATTAACAAAAAAAAAAAAAAAAAAAAGAGAGAGAAAAATTATTTTAAAAAAGAGAAAAATATATATATGCGGCATGCCCATATTTGCCCTTGAATGAATTCTTTTTTTAAAAAAAAAAAAAAAAAAAAAACTAATCATGAGCCCAAAACGTTTACGACCAATCACCATTCGCCAACTGGCAACAATGTTCTTCGCCTCGTGACCTTACCGTAAAGAAATAACCGGAGCCAAAAGAGGTCGTCATGTTTCCCGCCTCGAAACGGAAGAATCACCAGTTTTACTAACGGACTACTTCTTACAGAGCCGAAGCAAAAGAAAAATCACCTAGAGAGACAGAGACAGACAGAGAATAATTTTCATTCACTTTCTTTGCAAACAAACACTTCTCATCCTCTTAAAATCTCTTTTAAGAACAAGATTGAGAGAAAGTGGATCAACAGAGAATGAATCTGGAACTGGATTACAATCCAAGTAATCCACTTCCCGACCTCAGTCCAATTCCCGAGTTCAGAAAACAAGGCATTGAGAGGTACTTGGATGCGGAGGCAGCTTCGATGCCCACCCTGGATTACCCAGAGAACTCGTCGACGGCAGTCTTGCGTGATAGGGCCATGATTGTCATCTTCAATGTAAGTCCACGAATCACAGATTCAACCGCGTTTCTGGATTTTGTTTGTGTTTCCATTCTTCAAATTTATAATTTTTTTTGCATGCCTCGATTTCGTTTCATTTCTTTCCGTCTTTTTTTTTTCTTTTAACTAGTTTTTCTTATTGGAAATCTATAGAAACTACGAAAAGAGAATTTGGTAGTAGAATTTGAGATTCTCCATTGGCTTTGTTAGTTAGTCTTTGTTTAAATGATTGAAAATGAAAGTGTTTTTGTTGCTAAAAAGCACATTACTCTTGAATTCCCTGTTTTTTCAATTTTTATTATTTTGTGTCAGAATCTTTTTCCTTATTTTCATGGGTTATGATATTTCTGAGGTAATTTGTTTTTTGAAGGTATTTCTGGGGTAAATTTGTTCTACTCATATGTTGGGAAAATGGAAAGCCTATTATTTCTAATCACCACATTTTGTACAAATTTCTTAATCTCTCGTAGGTCTCAAGGCGGGAAAACTTTGAGCCTTTCATACCCTATCTTGCGATGAATTACTTTGATCGTTACATTTCTCGGAAAAAGGAAATACCGGTATCCAACGTCATCTTCGAAAATTCTTCTTTCTTGATGTTAATGTCATCTTTAGATAATCTTTCTATGGATGTATGCATATTTTGACCTCCTAATATTGATGATAAATCTCTTCTCAGAAAATGCGGAAACATGCTCAAAGTGACCTGGAACTTCTCTCCCTCTGCTGCCTTACTCTTGCTTGCAAGATGAGGGGCAAACTTTTCTCAACCCCCAGATTTTTGGTACGTTTTCGTATGTATGTTTCGGAATGCTTAAATGAAGTTATCTTCGCTTGTTATCTTCATTCGTAAAAACAGGCACATAATCAAGAGCCTAGAGTAATCATGCCATGGGAATTCCTGAAGATGGAGGTTGAGATTGTCAAGACACTTGATTGGCATATGCGTCCAGTGACAGCATTTTGCTTCGTGCGATTCTTTGAACCCTACTTTCACTCGACCTATGGCTTCAGGCGCAAAACGATCAACGAGATCATTATACAAGCACATGATGGTAAAATATCCCAACAAGATTGATTTTTTTTTTTTTTCACTCCTAATGTGGCTTTTCTATCATTTTACTGCATATATATTTTATAGCTTATGTGAAAAAGAATTTGATCTTCGAGTTCCATTGTCAAGTTAATCGAAAGAGTAGAAATTAGTACCTTTTGTGTCCTGATTCGTCTGACTTATTTTTGCTCTTTTTGATGCAGACTTCTCAATTGCGAGAATCAGGCCTTCAGTTATCGCAGCATCAGCTCTTCTTGCAGCTTCTGTATTTCTGTATCCCGATGGGTTTGAGAGCTTTGTAGAGAAAATATGTTCACTAACTATCTTCAAAGAGGTAAAGAGTCTTATTTTGTTCAAATGACTCTTAATCGTTGAAGTTCTATCTGATGAGAACCGGTTTTTAACTTAATTCTGTGGTTGTGGTTTTTCAGGAGGAGGTGTTGCGATGCATGAGGAAATTGATCGATATGTGCATGGATTTGAGAATTCTGATCGAAAGTGCTGTACCGGAGAATGAGTACCTGCCAAAAATGAAGGTATGGGCTGGAGAAACTTCTGCTGCTGAAATATCGGAAAGTACAGCTGCTGGAACAACTAAAATATGGAAAGAAATAACACTTGGACCACCCGAGCAAGTGTCTCAAGGGACAGCTGAACCATCTAGTGGAGCTGCTGGTGTGAAATTGAAACAAGTGGCCCCAGCAACATTTGAACAAGCGACTGCTAAAATAGCTGAACAGTCCACCAAAGAGCGCACACAAATGGATATTGAAAGATCGCAAGAAATGACTGTTGAATCATCTGAACATCCAATCGTTGCATCAACTGAACAAGTCACCGTTGGACAATCTGCTGAATCAACTGAGGAGCCTGAAGAAGAAGCTACAGAGAAATTGGAAGAAGCGGCTACCGAATTATCTGAACAATCGACTGTTGTACCAACTAGACAGGCGGTTGCTCAAAAATCTGAAGAGTCCACCGAAGAGCCTAAACGATGGGAAGAAGCAGCTAGTGAATCGTCTGAACAATCTGTTACATCAACCGAACAAGTGTCTGCAGAAAAAACGAAAGAATCCATTCAAGAGCCTAAACAAGTAGCTACTGAAAGATCAGAAAAAGTGCCTACTCAATTATCTGGACAACAGAGCAATGCACCAACTGAACACGTGGCTGCTAAAAAAGAATCCATCGGAGAGCCTAAACAAATGGCCACTGGAAGCTTGGAATTAGAGACTACTCAGATATCTGAACAAGTGGCTGTTGAAAAATCTAAAGAATCCATCAAAGAGCCTAAACAAATGGGTATTGGAAGCTTGAAAGAAGAGCCTACTCAATTATCTAAACAAGCGGCTGCTGAAAAATCTTCTGCTGAAGAGTCTCAACAAGCAGCTACTGAATCATCTCAACAACCAAAAGCTGTATCAACCGAACAAGTTTCTTCTGAAAAATCTAAAGAGTCCACTGATGACTCAAGACATGAAACTGCTGAAGCACTTGAAAAACCAACTTCTGAAGAATCTAAACGAGTGGCTGTTAGCAGAATTGAAGAATCCATTGCTCAAGAATCTACACAAGCGGCTAGTGAGAGATCAAAAGAAGTAATTACTGAATCATCACAGCGATCCTCTGCTGAAGGAGCATCACCAAGCGCCAGTGCAAGCTCACAGAGACAAAGCAAAGGGAAGGAGAAAGAGGTAGAGCTGACGGAGAAGCCAAAGACCGCAGTTCAAGAATCTACACAAATGGCTACTGAGAGATCAAAAGAAGTGGCTGCTGAATTAGTAGAGCATTCCACTACTGAAGGGGCACCGATAAGTGCCAGTGCAAGCTCACAGTGGAAAAATAAAGGCAAGGAGATAATGGAGGAGATGACGGAGATACCAAGGATGGCCGTGGATGCCGAAGATACGGTATTTGACTTTGTGCTTAGATGGAGACTTGGAGTGATGAATGAAGAAGACGACTTTGTTATCCTTACGCCCATGTCAGAGTTACAAGGGCCTCATGTTCAAGTGCCACGTGCGCCTGCGGGGAGAAATCAAGCTCCTCGTGTGGGGGGAAATAAAGCTCCTCGGACTGATCTTATTAACTTCTGCTGCTTCTGCAACTGTGATGCCTGCTTCAACCGCTGCAGCCTCCTGTGATGTCAGAACAACCTCAATTTGTCACATAGAAATTCGAAATAATGTTTATAATTCAATTACTAAAATACTGCTAATAACATATATAATTATACTTAAAGAAAACTACGGTTACAATAATATCTCTATATTATATTGAAACGTTAGTATTCACTGTGTGTTTTTATGGAGACAAAAGTATTCTTTTATTTTGCAAATGACGGCAATCTTTTTTGATCTGGCATTGAGTGTTGAAATGACGTGTAATAATGTATATGATTCTCCTTATTTCTAGTGTTAACAAATCTTCTTATGTAATTATGGGAGAGTGGTAATCTAATCATAGAAAATGATTGTAGAAAATCAACTCATGTCATGGAGTGATCATCCCTATATAATAATGTAGGGTTCAATATGAAAGCAAAAGAATGAAAAATGTCCTTAATCCATGGAAGCAGGCATGTTGTTGAACCACGTTAATCGTGAACTTCTGTGCTGTAAACGATGCACGAGAAGGGCGAAGTGATTGCAACCTCTTTGCACGAGACGCGACCCACCATGGATTGTCACGGTGGTTGTGATCCTCCTTGATTGTTTGTTTTATTTATTTATTAATTTGTTTTGCTGAATTTTCTTAAGCACCAATACTTTTTCTGGTTTATGTTTACTCAATAACTATCTTTTGGTTTTTGATTTAATCAATATATTATGTATAGATTTAAAACACAAGTATGTACCATACAATAATTGATTTTATTGCAAAATAATCAATATACAATGATTATGTAAAATACTCTCTCGCTTGAGATTATACATTGATTTAGTATATACTTATTGCAAAATACTCTCTCGCTTGAGATTATTTTATCTTTAGCAATATTATGAAAAAGATAGGGGGCTTACAATAATTGATTTGTCGTTTGATTTTCTCCCTCCAAGGCAAAAAAAAGGTCACGAACAGAGAGCCCGAAACCGCAGTCAGATAAGCTTCACAAACTAGGTGTGTTATTAATCATTTCACGTTCTTGTTATATTTATTGTTTGCAGAAGGTCTATGTGAAAATTCTCTACTTGATTTTAGAAATAGGAGTCCAATTTCCGACATATAGATTCTGATAAAAACTTATTCGAAAACATATTGGGAGAAATTATTTGAAGAGGTACTATAAGGAAATATAGGAAGGAATCCAAAAGAAAAAGTAATAAATAGATTTAAAAAATAAAAATAGAAGAGGGGAAAAAAGGTTTTACAAGATTTGCACTATATTAGTTTAGTCAAAAATTTTAGTTTAATTACTAGTGCCTTCCTAAAAGAAATTATATATTCTTTTGGCTGAATATATAAAGGCTTAATTCGGTCTTTCCCAGTTATTTTTTCAAGCACCCATGGTCATACGTAACATAATTCAGATGTTGCAAGCGAGAGATCACTTTAGATTGTGCTCATTGTGAACTTTTCTCTTGAAAAATGATTTCACTATCACCCCAATTACTATAACAAATAGCATGTTTGGGCACGTCAGTTCAGATTAATTAACTGTCCATGGTGTAAAGCTATTGTAGTTATAATATAAAGCAAAAAATAGTTATAGCATAGAGTTTTTATACCGTACAATATTTCAAGTCATTTGTCCAGTCAAACCTATTTGCCATGTTAAAAAACAAAACTCTACTTAATAATCATGATAAATTCGAAAATAAGGACCACCATAAATGTAAACTTCAGATAATGATCACCTCATGATCCACCAGCGCAAATATTCAAGATATAACAATGAAAGTTACGTCTTCCAATATCAGAACAATTATTTCAAAGTTCCAATTAGGGCTAAATCATGTCTTTAATAAAAAACTAAAAAAAATAAATTATCATGATAAATAATCCTTCAATTATCGGTTGACATTTTTCCCTTGGCATGGCCGTTATTCCTGGAGTGAAACCTCTTGCACCAAAGAGGCTTTTTCTCAACGACAAACTTGACTTGAGTTTTCCCTGCCATGACCATAGTTGGTATGGCGAATAGAGAAGCTAAAAATGATAATACTAAACCCTAACACAATATGTCATATATATATAGGTATAAACAAAACCCTATGTGTCAAAAACATAAACTTAACTGCCTGAAACACAAAGGTTCATACCGCCGCTCCCCTCTGCTACCACAAATAATTGGCCTAAAATATAAATTACGGCAGGCCCGATTCCTCTGCTACCACCACAGATCTCATGAAAAATCCTACATTTTATTCTTTCACCACAACTGTTGCACCATAAACTTTTTGAGTTAGGCCAAACTAAATTCGAGTCACCATACTCTAACAATTATGGTTATCCTTTTATTGTTGAAAGAATTCTAGATTAGGTTAAAACCATTTATATATGGAAAGTGTGTAAGATCTAACCATGTATATGCTCAAATTATATATGGTGTACAAAATGATTCAATTCGCCATCATTTAAGGATAATGTATTACTAGAAGCAAGAGGAGTATGAGTGGCTTTAGCATGCGACAGACTTGCCTTTGTAAGCAAGTCATGAGCATACTTTGAAACAGAAACAAGCCAAGAGAATTCCTGAAGACTTCAAATCCAAGAAAATAATAAACTGAACCAACGATTTTCAAAGCAAATTGAGCATTTAAATCGGTCATTACTTGTTGAATAATTATGGAATCATCCCTGTGATGAGAATGTCATCCACATAGACAAGTAACAGCAAGAGATGAGTCTGTGTCTTGTAAATGAATAAGGAGCTATCAGAAGTAGAGCTATGAAAACTCCAATTGAGTAAAGCAGTTTTAAGCTTGTCAATCCAAGCCCTTGGGGCTTGTTTAAGTCCATAAAGGGCTTTATTAAGCTTAGGAACTGAATTTGGAGAGGCTGCATCTTCAAAACCTTCTGGCTGAGTCATGAACACAATTTCATATCAGCTGTTCTAGGGACTAGTGTCCATGTGTTGTTCCTCATGAGAGCATATTATATTCATCTAACATAGCTTGTTTTCATCTAGAATCACAGAGTGCTTGCTAAACAGTAGGTAAATCATAAGTAGTGGTACACGTAGGTGCTGATGCAAGAAAAGTCTTAGGTTTTATATGTCATGTTTGAAGCCTTGTAACCATGTGATGTTTTTTAGCAACAGAAACTTTAAGGCATTAAAGGAACAGACTCAAGAGGAGGAGAAACAACAGGGAGTGGAGGAGAGGATGAAGAAGGTATTTGAGAAGAAGAATGGATTGGTGAAGAAGAAGAAGAAGTAGGTAAAGAAGTCGAATGATTTTGGTGAGGTGACGGAGAAGTAGATAAAGAGTTAAAGGGGAAGAAGCATTGAAAGATGATGGAGACAAATTTGTAAGTGAGACTGGAGACAGGAATGACACAGAAGAAATAGAACTTGAGGTATGACTTGTGACTGGAGATTTGACAAACAGTTCATTGTAAGGGAAGTCTCTTTCATTGAAAACGACAAATTCGAGCAACATACAACCTGCCAGAAGGATGTAAACGCCTATATCCTTTATGAAGAGGACTATAGCGAAGGACAAGACATTTTGACATGTGAAAGGCCATTTTATGAGCTTGGTATGGTCGTTAAAATGGAAAAGAGGAATAGCGAAACACTTTAAGGAAGGAATAATATGCCTTTTGTTTGAAAAGTGCCTCAAAAGGTGAAAGATTATTCAAAAGAGGTGTTGGCAAGCTATTTATAAGATAAACTCCCGAGACATAGGCATCCCACCAGAATTTGAAAGGTAAATGGGCATGAGCAAGTAAGATTAGACCTGTTTCCACTATATGTCTGTGTTTTCTCTCAGCTCTCCCATTTTGTTAGTGAGTATGGGGACATGGATATCTAAAGATAATACCAAGTTGTCCAGCTGCACTTAAACCATCAACAAAATCTCTCATTTTAAGAATAAGCTCACAATTGAACTAGAACCTTTTTCAAGGTTTAAAGCTGCAGTCGTAATTGCAAGATTCGAGCTTTTGACTGAGTGGCGAAAAGCCTCTCAAGTGTCCTCCAGATCTTTGCCTAAGTACGACACTGACTCATATATGGCCATGGATTCAAAGATTGAAGACAATAGCCAACTCACAACAAATTGATCTTGACGAATCCAAAGAAAAAAATCAGGATTTTGTGCCTGGTGAACAGATTCATCTTCATTTTCAAGCAACTGATACTATGGAGGAGGAATTCTTAAACCGAAAAGAAGATCTTCAAATCCATGAGCTCTTGTAGCAAGAAGAACTTGAGATAAGAATAATTCGATCGATCAAGATACAACATCAGAGGATTTAGATTTTGAGGAAATTGAGCAGCTCTGAGACGAGAAGAAGAAGCCTGATTGAGATGAGAATTCCCAGCGGAAGCCATGATAAAAAATTTGAAGAGAGAAAGGCTCTCGATTGAAAGTTTCTGATACCACCGGAAGCCATGATAGAAGATTTGAAGAGAGAAAGGCTCTCGATTGAAAGCTCTGATGCCACCTTTAATGTTTGGTACCTTAGAAAGAACAAGAAAGTAACTGAGAAAGTTTTGAAATCTAGATAAGAGTCTAGAAACTGATTTCTGTCGAAAACTCATATAGTGATTTCTAACTATTGAGCTGGTATTTATATTAAATATGCAAAGTGGTTATACAACCAAATTCTATACAACTGATTGCTAACAACTTGTAACAGAAACATAACTAATCACTAATGCTGACACCATCAGGCTTAGTGCAAACATCTTCTGTAATAATAACCATACAATAAAAGTATTACACACAACGTTGTAAACTTTACGTGCATGCCCTTCATCAAACTATATACATTTTAACATATCATAACTCAAAGTAACTCGACATATTTGTAAAATTCCATGGTAGATATCATGTATATATGGAAAGTAAAACAATGTAAATGTGCACCAATCACGGGATGCCATGTGGTTCAGTTGTTTTTTCTTCCACAATTTTATCGTTGTAATATCCAATTTTAATTAATCATAATTAGTATGCAATTTGATAAATTAGTATGCTAATAAGAAAGTTGAATTTTCAATTTGGTTTTTTGCTATCAAAATTTCACTTTTTTATTATTATTTCAGATTTCATTATTTTGAAATCCTAATTATTCCTAAATATTATTTTTTTTTTGTTCCTCTCTTTTAAAATATATATACATAAATAAATAATCAACCCACATATTTTGCTTAATCCTTTCACCTTCATCTTTGCCAAAATTCCAAAACAACCCCACCAGACACACTTTCTAATTTTCACACGGGGATTAGACTTGGAACTTTATAACTCTAACTCCCAAGTCTAGAAAGAAGAACAGCCTAATGTTTCACGCTAAAAACGATCCATGATTGCTGATTTAGAGATGCCAAAAATCTACTTAATTCATCACCATACTCTCAGTCCCTTCCTCATTCTCTCTTCACGTCACTCTTTCTCTCCCTCTCTCATTTTGCTTCCAAAAACTCAAAACACAAAACGGCTTCTATCTTTCAGCTAAAAACAAAAGCAAATATCCTAGTTTGGAGCCATTAAAGTTGTATCAAATCCTTCAATCCGAGGTTAAAAACGTTCATAATTATTTAAACTTTTATCATGGAAATTTATTTCTGATATTTGTGCTAGAGCTTATGATTTAAGGTCTGGACACTTTGCTTTATCGTTCACAGCTTTGTTTTGGATAAGTTTGTTGCGAGATTATGCTCGCATGTGATAATCTGAGGCTAAACAAGTGTAAGGTACGCTTGAAATGAATGATTAAGTGTTTTTTGAATTAAAACATAGCATCAAAATTAGGCTAGGAAAGAATTGAACATGGATTTTATGTTTATTTATTATGAATTTGAACATGGATTTTATGTTTATTTCTTAATTTTCATAATAAATGTGAAAAATGCTTGAATAATGATGAAACTGAGTCGTATATGTATGTGAATTAGATTACATGATTTATACAATATTTATGGACCTTTAGGATATGTCTTAGAAGCATTAATATTGATTTAGAAAGGTTTGATTTCGATTTAAGTTCGGGTGATCGAAACATAACACTTTTGGTCGCGACGCCGTGGCCAACCGTGGTCAGTGTAACACAATCAACCCTACCACCATGAGAACCTTGGTCGACCGCACAGCACTAGGAGGCACTAATTTGAGCCACCTGAACCCCTTTTGTTCCAAATTGAATTTTAAGTGTGTTTTCACTTGTTTTATAGATCAAAGATATTGTGTATGTATTTTAAAGTGTGATTAATTATTATGTGAATAAATGAAGTATTATAATTACGGAAGGCACACTAAGAAACTATGAAATCACATACTAATGTAATATGTCTAAGTTTTAGTATTAATGAGCTGAGTCTACACCTAAGGTTGCTCGTTGTCCCTTGAAGCTAACGTTTAGCGAGGTGAGATTTGAAGAGCAGACGTGTTCGATATTAGTAGTTAAGGTAGGATTTTAAACCCCTTCCTTGATAGCCATGATTTTAAATAGTGTTTTGGTCATATCTCATGTACTTAAAATGTTTTTAAGAATTGAATCGCACATAAATATTTCTAAATGTTTTGAATATATGCATATAGAGTAAATGATAATAAACGTATATTGAAATCTTGGAATTAGTATACCGAGTGAAATAAAATAATTAATTAGTTTTCAAACACCAATCAGTCTAAGATCCCCGTTTGGCTGAGTTTTAAGTGCATGATGTCACACAAAGTTCAGGTCGTGCAGAAGACGACCTAGGGGCAGGTCTCGAAACCCAGTCTAGGCCACTATGGTGGTGATTATATTAGGCTTTGCACATAATAAATATTAATGTATAATATAAGATAAATCACATGACATGAACGATAAGCATAAAATTTATTTATTATTCCTTTGAATATTATTTGAATTATTTATTTTACTTTATAAATGATTTTTTAGAATTCAAGCCTTACTGAGTATTTCGCTTATGATTTCTACCTTTTTACTTGTTTCCCCCTCTAGGTGGCTCGTAGTACGCAATTGAGTTGAGTGTTACTGTTTTACTTAGGGAGTCTATGAGTCGTCTAGTCATCTGTTTTTGTCAAGGCGTGTAATAATGAGACTTCAATCATGCTCTTTAATTATGTTTGTTGGACTATCCTTTGATTGTATCTCTTTTATGTTTGTATTATGTGTGCCCTATTATAGGGTCCGATGGGACCCAAACAACATTTGACGGATTCTAAGTTTTTAAATAAATTTTGAGGTTAATTCAATAATTTTCCTTTTGCCATGTTTAAACGTTAATGTCATTTCTGTTTGAATTTGATTTGTTTTATTCTTAAATTTTTTGAAAATGTTTTAAAATATAAGGAAAATCTCGGTGTTTATAATTAATCTAAATTAACTATTTTAATTAAAATGTGACATCATCATCCGATTTGGGTGTGTGACAATCATTGCTTGTATCGTTATAGCCATATAATAGAAGTACATCATACAACGTTGCGTGCTCTTGGTCGAACTTTATACACCTCAACCTATTATAGATTAATATAAATTTAGATATTATGAAAAATTTTACGTAGGTATCATGTATATATGGTAAGTAAAACAATATAAATGTGCACTAATATGGTTTGAAATCTGACAAGTTATTTTTCTTCTGCCATTTTATTATAACTATATCATCTCCATATATACAATATAAATACTTCATACAACATGAGTGATTTAATACTATTAGGCTTCAATGCTATATATTCCATCGTCTAGCGGTATAATTTCGCACCTTCATATAGGTTAATTACACACTCAATTAATCAAAATAATGTGATTAATTAGCTTAAAAGTGCATATAAAAGTCGTGTTCATAATTTCTAATTTAAAATCATAGTATAGGAAAGCTAGGAAGATACACATGCATGCACATATATATATATATATATATATATATGTATATAGATACATAGATATATGTGTACATAGATTATATGTGGGATGAGATGGGAGAGAGGGTTACCGGTTGAAGAAGTTTGAAATCTGGCGCTGAGAGAGAGGATAACCGTTTGAAAAAGTTAGAAATAAACACCAATCGTCCTCGGAAGTTCCATAGGCCGTAGGATCCCATTCCTTGGCATAAGGGTTGAGTTTTTTTGTACTTCCTTGTTTTCCAACAGCCGAATCCGCTACACCATTTTCCTCGCTAAACGTCGCCGTATTCACATTCTGATCGACATCCATTTCACTTTCACCACTAATACAAGTGCTCTTGGCAGGAGAAGGTTGCTCCTTGCTTTGATTTTTTTTTTTTTCCCCTAGTGGATTGAAGAGAAAATATTGTGCCTCCCTAGACTATGACTATGGTTGGCAAAGGGGCTAAAAGAGGGTTGGGTTTTATAAAGCAATGTATTAATTTTATGAACAAATTTCACTGTTGTCTATTGAGTTATATAAGGAAATGACTTCTTTGGAGGGCAGGCCAGGGTGGTCTTCACTCTACATTCCTTTTTCTTGCATTGAATGGAGTCTAATTTCCACAATATACACACACACACACACACACATATATATGTAAAATGAATCAATCAATACATACTCTCATTATCTAGATAAAGTTCACATTAGTACTTTCCTAGAGTTTTTAGTCCATGAAATTAACGATATTTATTCAATCAGATATATATATATATATATATATATATATATATTCATGGATATGTGCTAAATTTTTATATGAATTTTTATCTTAATGAAGTATAAATAATTAATTTGGGGATAATATTGTCTCCATACAGTTGTGACCACATAATAGGCAAGGATAATCAATTCTCCGGTCACTATATGTACCCTTTTGGCATATATAGTAGTCTAATTTGCTAGTAAACGCTCAACTTTCATAGAGTTAAACTCTTTCCTCTTTGTTTTAATTTTTCTGATAAAGCTCAGAAGGTTTTCCATATTAGCCAAGTATACTAAATAATGTTGTATATACCTGAATTTGGTGGGCGGATTTCCTAAGATATAGACCTGTTAGCCGGAGTAATCACTTCATCTTTCAGATTTTGTATAAATCTTGCACCCATCATAATTAACAATAATAATCACAATAATAACCCTTTCTATGTGACTTTTATGTGTTTCATTATAATTTAATTTTCCTTAACTGACTCGTTCGCTATTTATAATTTAATGCTAATAGGAAAGAAAAATTATATCAGATATTTGAAACAAAAATACAGACTGAAAGGGACGAAGAATTTCCCGATCACAGTCCGTTTTAAGCCGTTGCCCGGTGACCTTTTTCCCGGTAACCAGGCAGTATATAGGAGGTAGCTGGATGTTTTATTCCCTTTTTTTACTAACCAAAAACAGTCATTAATTAGTCTCACTCGATTTCTACAGCAAGGATTTAGCATAATCATTGATCACAACAAAATAATCACCACTCAATCTAAAAATGCTAATTAACTGAAAATAGAATCCCTCTAAGATAAGACAATAATGCTTTTCACAGCACAAACCTAACAGAAATGAAAGATAAAATAACAATTAAGACCCCAATTGTATGCAATACTCAAAATTGTTCTTTCAATTTAAACAGCCAAATATTTACTTCAAATAAAAAATTCATCAGCCATAGCCTTAACAAATGCAAGTAATTAAATGGGAAAAAAAATGCTCTTAACATGAATATTTTGTTACAGAGAAGCAAAAATTCGATCAATAAAACAAATTTGATATGTAAGCACTAAATTAATAACCAAATTTAAGCTGAAATATATTCTCGAAAATATAAACTTTCCTCACCAGTCAGTCAACACAATTATTGGATAAAAAAATACCGAATTAAAAAGAAATATATAATATGTCCCCACAATTTTTTGGCGATATGTAAATTTGCATCCAAATCGGCTAGAATATAAAAAGAAAAAATATATATGTATACTGGTTAAATTGACCCTTGCTTTTTTTTCCCTCTAACGTTCGGTTAAGGATTTAAAAAAAAAAAAAAAAAAAAAAAAAAAAAAAAAAAAAAAAAACCTTTTTTTCGTTGAACTTGCAGTTTTTTAATTTGGTTACAACAACTGGCTTGATCACGAGTGCAATTGCAACCAGTCAATAGAATGAGAAAAAAGGTTCTGACCGACTTAAAAACAAGCAAACAGTTAACGACAAAGAAAACCTTCTAGATATCTCCTGACCAAAAACATCCAAAATTCTCGATCGTTGAGGCTATCGCTCTCCACAAATTTACTTATCACGTGAAGTAACGGGCACCTCCTTCAAATTTGCGGAGCTAAAATTTAGAGACGTCAATTTTTCACACCAAGTGGACAATATTTTTTTTAATACAAATTATCGGCGATACTAGCATCTTATAAATCTTATTTAAACATACCGGATTTTCATTGTAGATATAAAAAAAAATACCTGTCAATGTTTCAACAGTCATAAGACAACCTTAACCAAAGCTAACTTAAGAGTAGGGCCTATAATTTCGGATACGGCACGATAACGCCATACGAAAACTACACGATATAAACAGATTTAAACCGCACATTTATTAATTAGGCCATAAATAGGTTGGTACAAATAACACGAAAATAAATGGGTTGGATTCATGCTAACAAGCCTTAACACGTTTAATTAAATGAGCCGTAAATGTATTGACACGGCACGACCGACCCGTCCTTTTATAACACATTTAAACTTAAAAATTAAAATATTTAAAATATTTGTAGTTGGTTAGTATTAATTAAATATTGTGTTTCGTTAATTTTCTTTATGGGCTTTTTTTTAATTTTTTAATTTTTTAATTTTTAGTTAACAAGATCATAAACGTACTATACGCGTATTGTTATCGTGTCAATTAGTCACGGTCTGCATAGTATTCTTGTTAATCGTGCCATACTATGTTACACGTGCCATAAGCTTGTCGTGTTTGTGTTAGCATTTTTGACATGTTTATTAATCATGTCATGTTTGTGTTCGGCCTAAACATATAGTTCTGTAAACTGGCCAACACGAACGCGACACGAACACGATTTTACCACCCCTACCTTAGAAAACCCAACTAGTAATTGATTGTACAGTAGAAATAATTAAAAGTAATTCGACTTTTATAAAGAAAACAAGTAAAAATAATAAAAATAATAATGATAATTAAATAAGCACACTTGATCATAAAGTCAACTTGAATATTTACAAGAGGTCCGATACCAATGATGGTTAATAATTATTTTACTAATTATCTTATCAAGCGCTTAACATGATAGGAAAGATTATATCATTAATTAGAATTGTTCTTACTATAATATATGAGACCTTTATATTGTAGTAATTTTTTTAATTATAATATATGAAGACTTTATACTGTTTATAACTATTTAACTACTCTTGCCATTGCCACCTTTTGTACAAATAAGAACCATAACAATATAAATAGCTGACAATTGGGTTCTTTGTTGAACATAAATCATAAATCTTTCCTTACCATATAGATCGAAAATGGATCATCAATCTCAAACTCCTCACATAGCCATTCTACCAGCTCCGGCAATGGGTCATCTCATCCCATGTCTGGAGTTGGCAAAACGACTCATTTCCCATCACAACTTCCAAGTCACTTGCATCATTCCCGCCATCGACCCACCTTCCGCCGCACTAAAACAAGTCCTAGACGACCAGCATTCCCTCCCAAACGACAACAAAATCGACGCTGTTTTCCTCCCTCCGGCCAACTTCCACGGCCTTGCCTCCGCCGGCGTTGTCCTCAAGGCCGAAACCAAGATATTCCTCGCCATAAAATACTCTCTCTCTCCTCTTCGCGACGTTCTAAAGTCGCTAAAAGCTTCTAAGAATCTTGTCGGCTTGGTCCTCGACGGTTTTGGAACTGATGCGTTCGACATCGCCGAGGAATTGAACATCTCCTCGTACCTTTTCTTCACGTCGTCAGCGATGATGTTGTCGTTTACCTTGGAATTGCCTCGACTGGACAAGCGGGTTACCGAGGAGTACAGAGACATGGCTGAACCGGTGAGGCTTCCAGGTTGCGTGCCGGTACACGGTAGAGATTTCTTGGACCCGGTTCAGGACCGGTCCGACTTGGTCTACAAGTTGATACTTCACGAAACGAGCCGGTTTCGCTTGGCTGATGGTATTATCCTCAACAGCTTTATGGAGTTGGAAGAAGAAGCCTTACAAGCTTTGTTGAGAGAGGATTGTGATGATTATAAACCGCCTGTTTATCCAATCGGACCGCTCATTAGAACCGGTTCAAGTGGACCGGAGGCTGAAGATGAATTGGAGTGGTTGAAGTGGTTGGATGATCAACCAAATGCGTCGGTTTTGTTTGTGTCGTTTGGGAGTGGGGGAACGCTGTCGTTTCGTCAAATAAGTGAGCTAGCCTTGGGCTTGGAAATGAGCGGGCAGAGATTCTTGTGGGTCGTTCGAGCCCCAAACGACAAAGAGTCAAACGGCGCAATCCTCAGCATCCAAAACGGCAGCAACCCCTTTGCGTTTTTGCCAGACGGGTTTTTGGAGAGAACCAAAAAGCAGGGGTTGGTGGTGCCGTTTTGGGCCCAGCAGGCCCAAGCTTTGGCCCATCTGTCAACTGGTGGGTTCCTGACCCATTGTGGTTGGAACTCGACACTCGAGAGTGTGGTCCACGGCGTTCCTCTGATCGCTTGGCCTCTTTACGCAGAGCAGAAAATGAACGGCGTTCTGCTAACGGAATCTGCCAAAATAGCACTAAGACCTAAAGCCGACGGTGAAAATGGGCTGGTGGGCCGTAAGGAAATAGCCCAAATTGTAACGAGTCTAATGGAAGGAGAAGAAGGCAAGAGACTTCGAGAGCGTATGAAAGATCTAAAGAATGCTGCTGAACAAGTGGTTGGAGAAAATGGGTCGTCCACAAAAGCACTCTCTGACTTGGCACTCAAGTTAAAGAAACAACCAACCCTCTAGAGGTAGATGCGTGTATAAATTTGTTTGGAATATTGTTCTATGTAATGTTGTAGCCTGTATAGGCTATTTAGCAGCGTCGATTGGAACTACAGTTCCAATCATTATTTTAAAAGCATTTTCTTTTATATTTTATAGTGTTTTTAGTACTATCAGTTTCAACCTATTTCTTAGAGGGCCTATAAGTATTTAATCATCAATATGTATGGTAATAATGGTAGTCCTACCCTAGTTGGAGCCAAAAATGCATTTCTCATTCTTCTTTAGCAAAAGGAACTCCATGGTTTGTTGAAGGGTGAAAGAGACATGGCCAAAGTGGAAATACGGTTTTCTTGTTGATTTTTATCTTCTTCATCTTTTTTTTCAATTTCCTTTTGTGCATTATGGACATGCCACTTGGTATTAGTATTTTAGTTCAATTATTGTGAGTCGCTTGTTGGAGCTGTCGAACAAGTCAAATAAGCAGATGAAGTGACCTTTTCTTAAGCTAAGGTGACTTGTACCCAAAGACGCATGTGTCCAAAGCAATTATTCTACAGCCGACAACTTATAATTTATTTTGTTGTTCCCCAATTGACTCGTT
This sequence comes from Artocarpus hirsutus, assembly GCA_946598075.1. NCBI lineage: Eukaryota > Viridiplantae > Streptophyta > Magnoliopsida > Rosales > Moraceae > Artocarpus > Artocarpus hirsutus. The sequence goes on from CAMOHE010000551.1 coordinate 21,561, forward strand.
CCTCTTGAATTGGGATACAGAGCTAACACAGTTGTATCCACAATTGTAATAGTTACTGGTAGACCAAATTCCACCTTGAAGAGTTTAGCTCAAATCTCTCCTTTTTTTTTTTTTTAATGTTAATCTGTCGGCTGCATTAACTTGAAATAATTTTCCTTTAATAATTTAGAGATATATTTATGATTCTATCATAAAAGTGTCGATCAAGCTTTGTCGAGCAAGATTTCAAACAACAAATGAAATAAGATTTTGATTCAAGAAGATTTTAACGGAAAAAAAAAATTAATAAAGTAAAAATTGAAAGTGTAGTTACTCTTGACGTTTGCACTTACGTTACCTGACTAAAATACAATAATGTCCTAATTCACTAACGAATGACCTGGAACCAATCCTTTTTTTTTTGGTTCGGGTACGACTTTGTCTCCCACTCATGACCTTGCACTTGGTTGGAAAGATTATTTATACTAGTCGTCTAATATCATTTATTCAGATACTCGATGGTCGTCAATCGATTACTCAGCTCGTAAAGTAAGTTACTAGCTGTTGGCCACTATATGTTGTTAGTCGACTAGTCGTCGCTCATCCTTCGATTAGTAGTCGTTACATGCTAAGTGGCTAATCGCTAGTCGCCACTCACCACACGTTATTCGCTAATCGCTAGTTGTTACATGTTTAACATCCATTTATGACGACAGTTACGACTCCAGACTTCTTCGAAGCAATTTGATCTTTGGGGACACATTGCTACTACTTACCATCTCCCGGAGAACGTGGGTGATTGCATAGTAACCTTCCACTACTTTACCGCTACTACTCGCCATTACCCCACTCAACTGCCTGATGACGAGAGTAAGAGAGTAGTAACCGCTCATATAATCGCCTCATTCGACCTCCATAAATAAGAGAAAAGACTCTTTAAAAGACGTATTATTTTTTTCTTTATTTACCGCTATTTTACGAAAATCATCATAGAAAAACTTGTACTTGACTCTTTTTGTAAATTTAGACTCAACATAATAAAAAACTTGACAATGGACATAGCTTATTCAAAAACAAAGACTATAATTTCTAATTCCCACGTCTACATTTCTCAAGCACAAAAATCAAATATGGTTGAGTTTAAGGTTTATGGCTTTACGTTACATATCAATCAAGCAATTCCATTTAGGAAAAAAAAAAAAAAGAATAGTATTAACAAGAAAAGGATAATATATACATGTTCAATTTTTTTTTTGTTTTTTTGGGGAAAAGAAAAGTGCATTTTTAGTGCTGGGCCAGTTTACGTTTGAGCTTACGTCACACACCCGTTTTTTTGTGGGAAAAGAAAAAGACATTTCTACCGCTGGGCCAAACAATGTTTACGTTTGAGCTTACGTCACACACCCAATATCTAATTCATCTATATATATCATATAATATACTGCCATTATTAATCTAGTTAGATATTTTAAGCAAAAAAGTAACCATATAATCAAAAACATAATAAATTACACGCTTAAAATTGCCAGCAACGCATGTCTCCTGTATCTTCCTCAAGCGACTATATAATATATATGATATATACACAAACACACACAATCATTAGCCAGCCATACATTATATTTAACCCACTTGATCAAATCAAAGACCCATTAGCCAGCCATTTCCAATGGAGCAGCAAACACGGCACATAGCTGTTCTCCCAATTCCGGGAATCAGTCACCTGATCCCGTTCGTAGAGTTATCCAAACGCCTCATTCTGCACGACTTCCACGTCACTTGCATCATCCCATGCACACCCGATAGTCACCCTCCGTCGGACGCCACAAAATCCGTCCTCGAATCCCTCCCCAAAACTCATGCCCACACCGTTTTCCTCCCTCCCGTCACCTTAGACGACATCCCCAAAGACGACATCTGGTCACGCAAGACCAAACTCACCGTGTCCCACTCTCTTCCCTCCATCCGGAACGTTCTCAATTCTCTCTCTCCTAATTTAGTCGCTTTCGTTGTCGATATGTTTGCGATAGAAGCTATTGATATTGCCAAGGAACTTGGTATTTACACATACATTTTCTGTCCTACAAACGCCATGACTTTGTCTTTCTTATTCTATTTGCCCAAGTTGGATGAAATAGCTGCTCCTTTTGATTTCTTGAGGGACTTGCCCGAGGCAGTGAAATTACCAGGATGCCCTCCTTTTCACGGTGAAGAGCTCATTCCCACGATTCAAGACCGGACAAGCTTCAGCTACAAAAGGATGGTTTGTGTCTCCAAACGCATGGTTTCCGGTGAGGGCATTAATGGGTTTATTGTTAATAGTATTGTTGACTTTGAATCGGTGGTGATAAAGGCTTTAAGACAGGAAAACAAATTAAATATTTATCCTGTGGGACCAATTGTACAAATTGGCAATTCGATTGGTCAAAACGACGAGGGTTCGGAGTGTTTGACTTGGTTGGATAATCAGCCACGTGGCTCAGTGCTACACGTTTCATTTGGGAGTGGTGGGACCCTATCATACAATCAGATAACTGAGTTGGCATTTGGGCTGGAGATGAGTGGGTATAGGTTCATATGGGTCGTGCGGAGGCCCGATGATGAACTCCCTCATGCGGTAGGCCAAGGCCGATTGGAGCAACTTTATTTCTTGCCCAATGGGTTTCTGGAGAGGACCAAAGAACGAGGCCTGGTCGTGGCCTCTTGGGCCCCACAGACTAGGATTCTAGGCCATGACTCAACCGGTGGGTTTTTGAGCCATTGTGGCTGGGGCTCGACTCTTGAGAGTATTGCTCGTGGCGTGCCGCTCATTGCTTGGCCGCTCTATGCGGAGCAGAAGATGAACGCAAAAGTGCTTGTTGAGTGTCTCAAAGTGGCATTGAGACCAAAAGCTGGTGAAGATGGGCTTATTAGAAGAGAGGAAATTGCCCATGTTATTAAGGCTCTTATGGATGATACTAATGAAGAGGGGAGAATAGTGAGAGACAATATGAAAGACCTTAAGGACTCAGCTTTAAAGGCATTGGACAAAGATGGCTCCTCCACAATGGCACTCTCTGAGTTAGCATCCACATTGGTGTTTAATTGAAGAACATATGACCCTTTTTCTTTTTCTTTTTTTTATTTTGGTAAGATATGACCCTTTTTCTTTTTCTTTTTTTTATTTTGGTAAGATTTATAGTAGGATGTACATTTTAGCCTATCAACTGCTACTATTATTTTAATTATTGGGTTAATATTTTAACGGTCTTATTTATGACTGGAAATAATTTTATGTTAAGTGTTATAAATTTTTAACGTAAACAGTTACAGGTCAAACGTTAAAAAATTAATCTCATGATTAAAATAACATGAATTATTCATAGGACCAAAATGCTTGTCCTATGAAGAGATTTTTTTTTAATTTAGTTAATACTTTTCCATCATCAATCATCACTTGTATGGAATAACATATTTGGTCTTTCTTCACTTATTTGTTTAAACTTGTGTGCTCTAAGAGCTATGTATAGTTTTTTTTTTTTTTTTTTTTTTTTTGGGACTAGAAGGCGATCTTTCAAGTAATTAAAATAAATATTACAA
>CAMOHE010000564.1:0-20113 GCA_946598075.1 Artocarpus hirsutus
GATAAACGTTGATTTGAATTCTATATAGAAATAAATAGCCTATTTGGTCCTTGCAGGTTTGGTATCATTCCACTTGGACTACATATATGAGATAAAATTGCATATCGTTTTGGCATAACTTTTATTTGTGCATTTAAGCATTAAAAGAAGAGGAGATAAAAGCTAGGGTTTATTTGTTTTTAAGTTAATGATTGAAATTATATTTTCGAATGAGTTTTTTCCCTTCTTTTATGGAATGTTTTTGAATAAGTTTAATGCAACAAAAATGACATTTAAATTACTGTTAAATATATATATAATAAATGAGTTTAAATTTATGAGTTTGAAGCATAAATAGTATAAAACTCTTGCATATTATACTGTAAAGTAAATTAAATTATACTACAATGTAAAGTTTTTTATATATTACCATGTTTGAGTTTGAGTTTAAATTTATTTATCAAGCACCTTGAACGTTGAACGAGGTTTATAACTCTTATTTAAAACACTAAACTAACAATCTTGGTCTACTTTGTATAAAGTTATATTTGCTACTTTCGTTGGAACTTGGAACTTATCCAGACACTTTTATAAAAGCCATAAATTGCTTGGATGAAACCATCCTAGACACATATATGCACTATTTGTAGCAAAACTAACGTCTAGGTAGATGGCTTGTTAGTAGGTAAAAAAGAGAATTTTTGCTAATATATGAAAAAATACCTTATGAACATAGTTTTTAATCATCAGTAGTGGTGTAATAAAAAATTTTATAGCAGTGAGACTACAAAAAATAAAGATAACTAATTTTTACTGAACAAGGATATGATATATATTTTCTCACATAGTAAAGGTAAAACTGAACCTTTATACATAAAAAATTTTAGGTTAATTTTTTTTTTGAAATTTAAGTGAAAACACGTGTCGTTATTTAATTGCTACATCACTGTAATCTATGAAATATTCGTCAATTTTTGTTTAATTATTATACTTTTTGTAACTTCACATTCCTAATTCTAAAGTAATTTATTATTATTGTTATTGTTATTGTTATTGTTATTATTTAGTGTCCTACTGGTATGATTCTCCTGGTAAAAATCTCCATCCAAATCTCCAAAAAAAAAAAAAACCTGTAAATTTAATAGAGGAGGATCTTGATCTCGTTCATACTTGAGTAATAGAGGATAATCATGTGTTGCTACTGTCGAGTTATGGTCATTAATCAACACGGGGTTGTTTACCTCTGGATAATGGTTAACCAGATCATGCGCAGAGAGGTAGCCGCATCGCTAGCCCTCAACTATACGAAAAATAGGGACTGAATTTCACAGCTGCTCAGTCGTGAGAGGCGTTTGGGAACCAAATTATGATTTAAAATTGAAAGTTAAATAATATAGTATGTGAAAACATATTGTAATATACTTTTATTTTACGCCGGACAAAGTAAAACTTAGTTCCAAGGCACACACTTTATACTCTCCTAACAAAATTCTTATTTGGAGAGAGTTCTTATTATTGATGTTGTTGTTGTTACTACTGCTACTTGTATACGTGGGACATGTCTATTAAAATCATTCTTTTATAAAGGATCACTGAGATCATAATTGAATAGAATACATTTATTAAAAAATTGATGAATTATCAAAAAAAAATTTGACGAATTAACACTACTCGCAAGTGTTATTTTAAACTTGATTGATAAAGAATTCTCTTTCTTTGATGTGATCATATGTACAATATCACAATCATTTAGCAAATCTAAGATTTATTACTAATTTGGCTTGTCGAAATTCTTTTGCACTATAAAAATTACAACATAATTCTTCTATTTTTTTTTTAAAAAATTAAGAGAATCTCTACATGGACATTGAAAAATAATCTATTAATACGTATTTGTCTTTTAACTGTTAAATGTGCAAAAAAAGAATAAAATGATTTGGATTAGATCTAGCTATCCAAAACAAATAGGTGGGGATCTAAACTATGAACGGAACCCAAATCGTAGAATGATCGAAAGTTTAATAGGGTGTTTCAAAATGTTATTATTATTATAACTTTACCGTTTTAACCAATTTTTTCATAATGTTTTCTATTATATGTTATATTAGTTTTATTCTAACTTGTGAATTTAGTAATGTTTCCACACCCCTTATAACAAAAAAAAGTCTTAAAGAGTAATAAGTCGTTTAGGACTGCAGTTCCAACAAAAATTTTAAATTTTATAGCATGTGAGAGGTTTGCACTATAACAATTTTTTTTTTACTATACCTACCAGAGCTTTCCACCAATGCCAAAGCCATAAGTTTTTATCAGTAGAGGGCACCATGTAAAAAAATTATTCTATTTCATACAAATATACTCATATGTTTTGATTATTAAGTGAGGCCACAGATTATAATTTTTATAAGAAAATAGAAGCACAATGTATATTTTAATTTTTTTACAAGGACGCAAATATAAATTTTCATATAAAATAAGATAGAATTAAAGTTTTTTAAAAATTAATAAGAAAAAGCAATACTTTAAAAATTAAATGAGACATGTATCCCTACTAATACTTTGAAGTTAAACAAGACATGTATCTCTAGTTAGTTAGTTTGAGGTAAAGTACCAAACAGAAGCAAATATCTATTGCGAGCCCGAACAAACTAGAGAGTTGGCCAAGTTAGAAGTCAGATTCGCTAGAGTTTTCATCATGAAGAAGAAGATGACGTTCCGAGCATCCGGGCATCGCATGGTCATTCGCCCAGAGTGTTTGTTTTTTTCTTTTTCGTCTAGTCTCTACTCACTACTTTGCATATCCACTCGGTCACTTCCTTCTCATTATTGTTCTTCTCCCTCTTCCTTTTTTTTAAATTTTTACTTCTCCTTTTATTTATTTATACAACATTTCACAAAATATAATTAGAATTAATTTTTTAGTTAAAAAATAATAAAAAATTTTATATGTTATAATATAAAACTCTCATATTTATAATATTTTAAACTAAAATTTGCTGTAACTATACTTTTCAAATACTCTTACCTTCGTGGTTTCTTTCTTCATACCGGGGTGTTCTTTTCACCAAATAAGAAATTTTTACTACTCTACTCTCCCTAACGCGTGCCACCCACGCCTTAAAAAATTATATTTTAATATTTCTGTTTGATTCCCCATTAAGACATTTTAATCCACTAATTAACGACTCAGCCAAAAAAAATAAAATCTAATTGTTTAATAATCATCCTACACATTTGTTCGACTTTTAATTACCACTTTCTTAGTCACTTTGTAATCTTCAACAAAAACCACACCAAAAGTCGGGGCATTTTCATTAGGAGGGGAAAGAGAAGTGGTGGAGCGGGATGTTGGTGGGGTTGCTTTCTTTCAAAAGCTTTTTTCAGCATCGTTGACTTACCCCACTTAAATTTTGACCATGGATAGATTATGATCTGCGCGAGCAACCCACGCTTCTCTTCTTGCGTGGACAGATTCTTCTTCGTTGAGCAATAAAAGAAGTATTTGCTGGTTCAGCTAAAACCAATTGATTAGAAAAAACAGAGAGAATTATAATTTAAGGGTCTGCTTAATAAATATATTTAAATTAGTGATTTGATTTGAGTTAGTGTGATTTGAGTTAGCGATTTGAATTGTTATACGAATTCGTGTTTGGATGTGCATTCAGGTTTTAATAGTATGGAATAAAATTGAAATTTATGTTTAAAAAGACAGTGAAAATAGTTTTTGATTTATTAACAAATCTTATATTGTTATTCGAATTGACGTTTGGATGTACATTTAAGTTTTAATCTGAGTACGGAATAAAATTAAAATTTGTGTTTGAAAAAGTAATGAAGATAGTTTTTAATTTATTAATAAATCTAATAAAATCTTAATGTTAATGATCTTAAAAAATATGCAATATAGATCTTCATTTATTCCTCTCTTCATTAGGAATACAGTGAAAAAAGAATTATCTCAATTGGATATCAAATGAAGAAGTTATGATTTTTTTTCCTCAAATATAGGAGAGAGAATTTTAGTTTTTACTGTAGCAAAGATATACAAGTATCAAAAGTTTAAGAGGATAAGAATTCTAAAAACTTGTATTCTTGATACTCAAATGATTCAGATTTGAGGAAAACAAACATATATCCGAATGATTCTTGATACTCGAATCTAAATTTGAGTCTATTAACTTCAAGGAATGTTTGAACCAAACATATTCTTAATGATCTTAAAAAATATATAATATGCATATTAATTTATTCATCTTTTTATTATAAATACAATGAAAAAAATCATCTCAATTAGATATCAAATGAAAAAGTTATGATTTTTTCTTCAAATATAAGAGAGAGCATTTTAGTTTTTACTGTAGCAAATATATTCAAATATTAAAAGTTTAAGGTGGAATTTTTTATACTCAAAAATTTAAATTTTTGATACTCAAAAATTTAAATTTTTGATACTCAAAAATTTAAATTTTTGAGTAAACAAATATAGATTTAAAATATTTTTGATACTTAAATATAAATTTGAATATATTAACTCCACATAATATTTGAAACAAATGATTAATGTTGTATAAAATTTGTCAAAATATCAAACTAATTGGTTCGATAAAAACCAGAGCTCAAAAGAGGTTGAAGCAGAAAAAACGATCGACATTAACAATTAACTAAACAGTAGTTTTTGGTTGGAACTTAAAAAAAAAAAAGAAAAAAAAAGAGAGAGATGTAGAGAGAGAGAGAGTGAGTGGGGTCTTTCAGTAGTCTTCTTCTTCAGTCTCTGAGAGGCTGCAGTTTCTCCTTGTTTGTACGCTAAAATTTACACTTCCCAAGAGACACACTGATCTATTCATTTATTAACTCCAGATTTTAATTCTAAGATCACATTCCAAAATCCTCTTCTCCGAAGCCATAAATAAATATATACTCTTCTCCATCTCTATTTCTCTGCCCTCTAAACAACACCTTCCGGATTCTTCATTCTTCTTCTTCTTCTTCTTCTTCTTCTTTGAAGCATAATCGATGGAAGACGACCTGTACGGCCTCGGCGCCGCGTCGGCGGTTCCGGCGCAATACATGAGCTTCGTGGAGTTTGATGACGATCGGGTGCAAATGGCGTTCGGATCCGACCCCACTTTCCCGCCTGCTGGCTCATCGTCGGCCCTGTCGGATGCGGCTTCCATGGCGGCGGCTGAAGCTCCGAGAGGCGGAGGAGTAAGCTTCGCCGACAAGGTCCCTGGTGGAGTCAGGGAAAAGATCGCCTCTCATCCTCTCTACCCTAAACTTCTAGAAGCTTACATCGATTGCCGAAAGGTCGGAAATCGAATTCCGTTTTTCCTTCTCCTACTTTTTTTCCGGAAAATAGGAAAATAGGCTGATCTCTGATTGTCCTAGAATATGAGAAGGAAAATGGAATTCTTTTTTTTTTTTTTCTCCAGAGCACGAAAGTAATGCTGAGACCGAAAGTCTAGTGAATCCTACTTGTTATACACAAAATACAGACTTCGGAATGATGCAAACGAGAAAGTACAGTATACTACTCACGAACTTTCCTTTTCCTCCAGATTTTCTCAGCAGCCAAACACACTTTTGTACCGGTGCAGTTACAGTAGTTACCAAATTTTCCTCTTTTTCCAAAAAGAAAAAAAAAAGAAAAAGGAAAAGAAAAGTTCGTGGCTTGTAACGGTTTTAAATTACTTGCGTAAATCTGTTAATAAAAAAATCGTTTTATTTAGTTTTTACTTTGAAAGTTTTGGTGTTTGTGCTTTGTTGATCAGGTCGGAGCGCCACCGGAGATAGCAAACGAGTTGGAAGAAATCCGGCGAGAGCTGATTAACAGAAGAAGAACCGCCGTCTTTGGTTCTGATCCCGAACTCGACGACTTCATGGTTATCTTCTCCTGAACTCAAAACCCTAGCTGATCACCTCTTGTTCACTACATACATATACATATTTATACATCTATATATATATGTGTATATATAATTTTCCATTTTAAGTGCTTAATTGATTAAAAAAAATATGAAATAGGAAACTTACTGCGATATATTGGTGAAGTACAAATCGGATCTCTCAAGGCCGTTCGATGAGGCGACGACATTCTTGAACGAGATGCAATCACAGCTTATCTCTCTCTGCAATAATCCCACTACCACTGCTTCAACAAGCTACGTTTCTGGTCTCTGATCTCTCTCTCTATCTCTATACTTATATATCATATATATATATATATATATATCTCCAAGCTGTTGATGTTCATATTTGGTGGTTTTTATGATTAATATGAGTCCTTTTGTTTTCCTAATATGGTTGTTTTTATGTTATTATTTAATTAATGGTTAATAATAATAATAATAATAATAATAATAATAAATATGAAAGACCCAGATGAGATATTAGTGAGCGCGAAACCCCATCAAGTGATCAGATTCACATGAAGCACAGTGGTTGTTATAGTTCCCAGATTAATTTAATTAATTAATTACTCTCTCTTTTAGGGAAAAAAATGGTTTCTGAAGATAAGAAAATTTGTGCCATGAAGAATAATTAACAAATTTGTATATAACACTTGTTCTCGCTAAGCAACAAAAGGACAGTTTTGGTGAGTAATGGCAAATACAAACAACCATTTATAAAAACCTAACGACCAAAACCCTAGGCAAGTGAAGAGCCCCTTTTCTTGGAAACCGACTGGGATTGACTCCCTGATCTTATTTTGAAGAGAATTTTTAGGAATGTTTAAAAAAATAATAATTTCTTTAGGAGCTAGGATAAACATGAGTATTACATAAATAGGTTTACTGTTCATGTGATTAAATAACGATATGTATGATTAATTATAATCAAATACATTCATATATATATTTATATATATTTGCAAGTAAACGAGCGAAAAATTAACTTGGATGTACCAATAGCTGCGAACTACTCCAAATTTGACGGCTGCAAAGCACGACTTGAGGAGATTCTCTCAAAGTTTAAACTCAAAGTTTAAACTCAAAGTTTAAACTTGTATTTCTCTTCTTCTTCTTCTTCTTCTTTTTTTTTTTTTTTTTTTTTCTAGTTAATTTGATTGCTTTTTATGCGTAAGTTTTGAACACTTTTTGGATTGCTTTTCTTGAATCATTGGATTATGTGTTATGGAGTTGTTGCTGGAACATCATCATGTTTCAAGAGTCGAAAGGCTTCATTGCTAGATGATTGAAATCCACCAAGCACTAACGCCTGGACCTGGAAGCTTGAAAGTTTGGTTCGGAATTTTAGAATATATAAGAGGTAGTACTTGATTAATACCTAATACTTGAAAGCTTGAATGTTTTAATTTGCCGTCAGGAATCCTTTGAGCATAATACTTGATTAAGTAATCACATCTTTTATAATTAGATTTTCCCCCAAGTATAATTAATCAAGGTGTAAGATATTTTTCTCCAAATTAGAGAAATTCGCTTTGGCTCAAGGTAGCGTATTAATTAACCTGGATTCACACGTGAATAAAATTAATATTTAGATTAAGATTAAAAAAAAGTCTTAAAACTTAGAAATGGTTTCTTTGCTTATAGAGAGAACTTGTTGGGAATTTTTACACCACTAACCAGGTCATTTCAAATGTAGGTATATTAGTATATAACAACCTCCAATCTAATAAGGTTAATCCACTTTCCTGATCATCCTTATTATCAACGCAAAATAGATTTTCCACTAGAATCTCGAAAAGAACACAAAGATATCATGGCAAATCAGTGACGTACACTTGAGTTTGATTTTCAAAATATACTATGTTTGCTCGTGCTGTACGATGATACTCTTTGTTCACGGTTGATCTCCTACTTTTGAGGTTGTGCGTATCCTGTTATAATGGCCAACTCTATAGTCTTTTGTACTTCGTACAGATGGGGTTTGTCGCCGAAATTATTATTTTTAGTAATACCCTTCTGTGTTCAGGCATACAAGATTACACATATGGTATGGTAACAAGCTATTTTTAGCATCATTTTTAAAAGAAAGCTGTTTTTTTCCATCATGCTATGTGTCTAGTAATGCGGGGCTTGGAGATTATGGATTTGGTTTTGAAACTCGTGCTTTAGAGGTGAAAAAGCTAGTGATTAATACACTTGGTTAGATTAAATTAATGGGATATGACAGTTAAATGCATTGAGGTAATTAGTTGGATAAAAGCTCAACTTGGGTTCAGGTGCTTTCCTGTCAAATATATTATTTTATATGCTTGAGCAGGTTCTTTAAATTGCTTATGCACGTGGGATATCTCTTTGGTTGTTAATTGGGCTTATTATAGACAACAGCATCATGAAGTGGTTTTTGGTTTGAAGCTTTATAAAGTGCATGTTATGGTGTTGTTTGCTAATTTATCCCTACTTTTTATATCCCTCTTATATGAGGTTTTCTTCTGGCCTTTTGCCGGATTTGGAACAAAGTAAAATGATATATATATATATATATATGTAAATATATATATATTATACATATATATATATATACACACATTTATAGCGCAAAAGGGTTTCTTTTCAATGCTGGATTTATCTGTCTATAACAAAATGAACTTGACAAATTGATTTGACTTTATTGTGTTTCGCATTGCCTATTGTGTGGTTTTGGCTGAATACATTATAGATTCTTGTTGATCTTATGGTGCACTCGCATGTTGCAGGAGAATCAAGCACTAATTCATGTCATCAATTGATTTGTGTTCTTGTTTCCTTGTAGGCTCTAGTTTTCTTATTAGTGTTCTATTTTGTGTTTTCCACGTGATACCAATTTCATTTTAAAGCTAAAACTAGCGTTTCTCTGGTCTTCAACTTCCTAGATTTCTGGTTGTTGTCATTATGAATCCAATGGTTACATAGATGATGGGAGTCACATCGTTAAGTTTCCCTTATATTGTTGAAGTTGTAACCTGTTGAGTGGTACTTGTTGAATATTAACATTTCATGAGCAAAAAGAAGGTTTATGTATTGTTTCTATTGTTACTCAATATTAGGGTGATCCATGCATATTTTGACCACACTAGGGGTCTAACGCAAACATGTAAATTAGGATACAATAGAGCCTTAATTTCAGAATGCCCTAATTGTAATATCAATAATCATTTTGGACTTTTTGAGCCAAATAGTTAGAAAGCTGAATGAATATAGCGTATTACTTACCTAAAAGTTGGGTGCGAGCATAAGAGGCTCTACGCTACTAGATTAAGGTTTCCTTGATGTCCAATATGTGTGAAAATGTGATCTTTTGTATTGTTTTCCTATGTTCATGCTAGATGGTTTGTTGCTTCTCATGATTACATGAAAGTATTAAACTTCGGGTGAGTCAGGTTGTGTGATATGTAGAGGGTGTGAGCGTGAGGCCCATCTCTACACGTTTTGAATTCCAATATATAAAGGGTGCTCTTGCTATATATCTGCAGCTAGTTTTGTTTTGTTTTGTTTAATGTTGCTTCTAAAAGTTATGTGATTCATGGATTTAACATTGAAGAAATGTCTAAATATGCAAATGGGTTCTCCAAGTCCTACCGAATTCTCACCCAAGAGGGCTTATCAAAAATAGCAATGCTATTTGTCCTCATGGGGCTACGACCCCATCCTATTACAAGAGGTTGGTTGGGTTCTACCTGTTGGGCTAACCTAGATCCTACAAATAGGATTCACTTCTTGTGAGGGGTGGAGCTATACAGGGCTATGCAATATTTTTCTTATCAAAAGTAACCGTTGTTTTGTTTTGTTTTTTCTGTTTTTGACATCTTGGTGCAATTTTGTTCTATTTCCTGTTATTTTGTGAAATTCAATAATACCTAACCCATATGGCATAAAGAAACTAGCGGTTCCATAAAATATATTTTAAAGTTGGTACTTAGGGTTTTATATCACAATGAAGTAACTGGTACATCTGATTACATTCTGGTTACTTTCGGTGTCCGTACATTTCCGCTATTGTTTTTTTGTCTCCTTTTTTCTAAACCAAGTAGTCTAGAAAATTAATGGCTTAATTGAATTTTCTAGCAGTATCAAAGTCCTAATTATAAATATTTTTCTTGGTTTCTGTTAATTACATGAAATTAATATTTTTGGGCTACATTCCACGTAATAGTGTGACTATCAGATAGCTACCATTGGTGGATAATAATGATTGACTCTCCTCTCCGTTACACGTAAAAATGAACCCAGAGAGCAAATAATTTTTTTTTCTCTTTATTTCTTTTTTAAAAAATTATCATATGCATTTTTTGGGTAATAAACTCTTATCACATGAATTGATGAAATCATGTTTTTGACCAAATGGAGTCCCGATGTTCTCGCTGTAGCCAGCTTTAAGAATTAAAAACAGCAGTCTGGAGTCTGGTCACCGGTCTCTCCTGTTCTCGTTGTTATTAATAGCTTCTGAACTCAACACTCCCCGTTTAATATTTTTGTCCTGAACCACCTACGTCTCCTTGATGATATTGAAGTACCTAAGTAGAGTCCAGTGCGGTGAGCGATATTAAAATTCAGAAAAAAAAAAAGCGCCCAATTTATTAGTTATCATCATTTTAATGATTACTATTATATCTTATAACGGAAAAAGTAATGTGGAGTGTAGGTGTTTTAGTCTTTGGATTTTAATAGTTGAATCTGTGATTAAAAACAGTTATGTATCATGCGTTGTAAATTTTTAATGCGAATGTTTGTAGATTAGACTTAAAATCTTGATCTCATAATTAAAACATCTTGTTTTATTAGTAGAGCAAAATTATTTACACCACTATTGGAATTTATTATTATTATTATTATAAAGTCCATAAGGTACTTAATTAGAGACCAATGGAGCATGCAATATTAGAATTCAGAGGAAAAAAAAGAGCACCTCATTTATTATTATGGTCCATAATTATATATTCTAGTTTTTTTATTAAAAAAACCTATGTGGTATGGCAAAATTTTTATGTTAAATTTAAATTTAACAATTTTTAGAATATTTGGAAACTAGCTATAATTACATTGTAATTATTTTAATAATGTAATATTCTATACCATTTTTTTAATGTATATTCTATACCATATTATTTATAGTGATCAGTTTAATTATATCATTTAAGCCATGTATAAAAATTGAAGTCTACAATCATAATCATATCATGTCTCATTATTTTTCTCAATTTATCCCTTTTTTAAAAATTAGAGTGTATGTTTAGATTTGAAATTTAATTTTAATTCCAACTCTCAAAGTTAGCGAATGAGAAAAATGAAGTTGAAACACAAAAATACAGTGATAGTTTATAAAGAATATTTTAACATTCTAAAAGCGTTGAAGTCCTTCGAGGCAAGACAGATTTTTAAAAGCAAATCTTGACTTCTATGTATTTTAAATGTTTAAAATATTTTATCAGAAAATTTTCCAAATATTTTTTCCAGAAATAAATTGGTCTAAAAATATTTTTCTCTTTTTCTTTTATTTTTTCTTCCGTCAAGCATGCAACACATGAAATTGAAATAAAATTTTTTAGCTCGAATTTTTTTGTACATATTTCTAAACATGATAGGATAGATTGCAAAAGAAGAAAAATAAGAGTTATATTTATACATTTCTATTTATTTATTTATTTATTTATTATTATACTTACTATCTTTCAATTAGATTTTCTCCTTTTTATTATTTATTATTTATTTGAAAAAAAAGGTACTGTTATTTGGTTGATCTTATAATAAACCAAAAAAAAAATGCTATTGTTGTAAGGCATCCATTGTTAAAAAGTCCATTGTCTTTCTTTGGTAGGATTCAAACTTTGTAGGACACGATTTTGACTATTAGATTTGGTCAATATATTTTATTATAGATTTGGCGATTGAAAATGAAAATTCTTGTTGATTGGCTATATTTTTAGCTCCTGACAGAGATATTGTCGTATAATAATATTATTATTGAGACATATTTTAGAGCTAATTATTTATCATTTGTATTTTATGTTTATTCAAATATTATATTTTTTGTTTTTAATCTCATTGAATATATACTTTTAAATTAGAATTAATACACAAATTTATATATTTTTGATCAATTTTTAGTTTTGATCTAATAAATGCCCAAAACGCCCTAAAATTTGAAAATAAGTGAGTTTTGAGAAAGGGAAAAAAAAAGCTATATGCAAACGTTTTTAACTTTAAAAATATATAGAATACCTTAAAAATAGATGATTAGTGTTTTTTTTTCTTACTTTTTGATATTTATATATATATTTGAGTATAATTTGGTTAGTTTAAAGGTCAAAAAGAACTATTAATTGAGATAAGGTATAGATTTGTATATTGAGTCAAATTTGAATGCATACATCGTTGAGATGAAAAACCAAAATTATGGGGCCGTTTGGTTTCATCTTTGAAACATGTTTGTCATTTCCAAAAACATTAAAAATGAAAAAGATTTCAAAACAACATTTGGTTAACAATTGTTTTCAAAATTAAAATGAAAATTGTTTTCAAAATTCCTAAAATTTGCTAACATTTTGAAAACAAAAAAAAAAGTTGTTTTTATTTTAATTTTTCCCCTCACTCTCTCTCATACCTAGCCTTTCTTCCTCCCCAACCTTGAGCAATGATCGTTGCCGTCCTTTGTCGGCAAGAGCTGCAACCTAGGCCCTCCGCTTGACGCCCCTCGTCACCCTGGCCTAAGCGCCTCCTCCTAGAGACCTTGCCGCCGCCGCATCCCAACCCTACCCCTTGACTCTCCTCCCATCCATCTTCTTTCCTCGGTAAATCTTCGATGATTGCCACTAATGCAACCCTCGCTGGCGAAGCCCTGCGAATGAGTGAAGCCTAGAGACTCCCGACATGGCTGGAGAAGACGGGATTCTTGTACGATCAACCCGTCGGAGTCTGCGCTCACCGAAGGTCGTCGGGAAAGAAATGCCTCTGTCTTCACCGGAGGACATGAACGTTGATGTTGATGGTAGGCAGCTTCAAACTTCACCATGAAAACCAGAACAGTGTGCGAGAGGGGGAAAAGAGAAAGGAGAGAGAAAAACATGTGAAAAATATTTTTTATCAAACAAAATGAATTTAAAAAAACCACAACTATGTACAACCAAGCACTTTTTCAAAAACAATCTTAACACATTTCTCAAAATGTTTTCATTTTTAATTTTTTTTTTAAAATGAAAATGAGAACACTAACAAATGGCTCCTATAGTTTTTTGAATATACTTAAAACATATGGAATAGAAAGATAAATATCCTTATATTTTTATGAGTTCGTGTACAAAAAATATGTGCCATTTCTCTCTACCTCTATAAATAGTGTGTATCTTTAAATAGTTTTATATGATAAAATTATTATTTTTTTACATATTTGGATGATAGATGATAGGTTATTTTTCAGCACTTGGAAATTGCAATAATATAAATCAAAAGAAAAACAAGAGAGAAAGAAAGAATTATTGCATTTAATATCAAAGTTTTGATAATATTTACAGCAAATAATATGTTTGTAAATATATGGATTATAAATTTATTATTGTGTAAATAAGAACAAGATAAATAAATTATTTAAATTTTAAATTATAAATTATTTATATTTATTTTAAATAATTTTAAAGTATGTTATTTATTATAATTAATTTTTTTAAAAAAATATTTATTCAATTTCTGAAGAAAGTAAAAAAAAAAAATCAAAGTGAAAAAGGGTTCAAGTTCCAAGGGCTAGCTGGGAGAGACTTTACGTGCGGCTCGCGGGGTTGTTGTGTTTTGGTATGCATTTGGAAGTTCGTACAGATGACAACACCACACAACACACACTGACTGGGATGCGACCAGACGAAACTCAAACCTGTAATCTTTAAACGTCTGTGTGTTTATATGCGTACGCACTCATTTATTCTGGCAACGGTGGGTCCCGCAGGTGCTGTTCATGCAAGCATGCCTGCTGATCCATCACATCTTTTGTTGGACCTTCTGGGGGTTCGTGTGACGATAGAGCTTGGCCTGTTCAAGTGTCTCCTTTTTCTATCTTCCTTTCCTTCTCTCTCTCACTCTACTCTTTTTTTTTTTTTTTTAATGCGATTATCTGCTTCTATGGATTGTGTTTTCTGCCTTGCAATAAGCTTTGTTTGGAGTTTTTAAAAAAATTTCATCGTTGTTTGACATGAGGCGGAGGCTTTAAAATGGTTGGTAATATGATTGGAGCTATAAGTTAAGATCAAAATATTATATCATATAAGAGTTTTATATTATAATATATAAAAATTTTACGCTAAAGTTGGTTTCAATTATGTTATCGAACAAAGCCTTTGGTCCTTGTGCAAAATTAGGGCAAGACTGTAATATGGTACTTCTATTGTGTGACAATGATTATGACATTTATGTAGAGTGTTTGAGATTATGGTTTCAAGTTTCACAATTTTTACAATTTAATCGTAATCAGGATAAAGCTTTTAAATGTTATATTGCAAAGTAAAAGTTTCCTATAACATAAAATTCTTATATGTTGCAGTTTTATAAACCAAAAATAGGCTATACTATTAGATTGAATCATTCTCCCAAACACCTATTTCATTGACACACTTTCAAAATTATTGTTATATGAAAGAAATAACATGTTACGCACCATACATTAACGTGATTAATTTTTATATAGTTTTTATTATCATGTTATTTTCGGATATGGGCATTATCGGTAGGCAATGATATTGTGGTCTAAATGAGTTGTTGATGGATGTTATTCCCACCAAGACTTTAGTTTATGTTTGCCTATTAATGGCCAATATTTCGCCATATTGTTGAAGTGTGACATTCACAACTTTGTACTTAATTTGAAACACATTTCGTTTGCTTTACTAATTAAGTACAAATTTGCACTTCTCCAGATGAAGCTGGTGGTTCTTCGGAGGAAGAAGTGAGCGGAGGGGAGATCGAGGCGGCGGATATCATGTCTTGGCCGTTCACAAATGAAGATCGAGAGCTCAAGGACAAGCTCTTGCGAAAATACAGCGGTTGTATTAGCACGCTTAAGCATGAGTTCTCTAAGAAGAAGAAGACGGGGAAGCTACCAAACGAAGCGAGGCAAATTCTGCTTGATTGGTGGACCCTTCATTTCAAATGGCCATACCCAACGGTGATTATATCTATGGATTAATTTTTATATAGCACTGAAAGAAGTATTTTCACTATAATATTGATTTTTTTTCCTCGACACTAAAGATTATCTCATTAAGTACATTAGTGACTACAAGTCGTTGTGTTATACCATTGTTGATAATCATAATAATAACTTTTATATAGTAATTGCTGACATGACAAGAAAAAGAAGATTTAAAACTAGTATTGATAAATTATTTATTTTTCGATGATATACATAGGTATTGATTTTTGATTATAACATAATACTCATTGAAAGTAATATTAATTATATTGTTCCTTTTTAATGTTAAAGTGTTACGTTTAATAGCTGTTGTATTATGTCTTTTCTTTCTATAGGTTATGTTGGATGGACTGTTCATTTAAAAAGATCATAGCAAAACCCCTGAAGATTTAAGACTAGTATTTATAAATTATTTATTTTTCAATGAAATACATACATATTGATTTTTGGTCATAAAATAATAGTCATTGAAAGTAATATTGACTATATTGTACCTTTCTAATGTTAGTGTTATGTTTAATAGCTGATATATTAGATCCTTTTTTTTCTATATGTTTTGTTGGATGGACCGTTCATTTTAATTAGTCATAGCAAAACCCTATTTATGTGTGTGTTATGTTGGATGGACCCATCATTTTAAATAGTCATAGCAAAACCCTATATATGTGTGTATGTATACAAATAATTTCAGAAATTAGTTCATATTGGCATATATAAATGGATTATGTGACTTTGTTATTGATATATCTATAAACAGGAAGCAGACAAGATTGCATTGTCCGAGTTGACGGGGTTGGATCAAAAGCAGATAAACAACTGGTTTATCAATCAAAGGAAGCGCCATTGGAAGCATCCACAGAACATGCAGGTTGCCATAATGGAAGCTCACTGCCTTTATGGGCCATTCCGCCATGAATAATATACATATACAAATATATATATACATATATAAATATATGTAGGTATATATATATAAATATATATATATATACACATATATATGTATGTATATATACACACACTACATAATTATGGCTTCGTTTGATCATGTGGGATAATGTGATCAGATCCCATTCTTTTATTTACTCATCGGTATATTCCTTTAAAAACTTTGCCTTTACGCCATTAATGCATCAACTCATGTTAATTTGTCTTTCACTGGTTGCCATCACACTGCAATGAGCACTCCTAACCGAACGCCCGTTGGATAAAAATCTTGCTATTCATAAAATAGTACAAAAGTATTTTATATAACAGGTTGAATTATTGTTTTGTAAATAATAGAGTTTTAACTCGGTAGGAAAAAAATGATTCTCCCACTGCATTACGTATGATCGTAATGCTACAATGTGGCATTGTGGGATTTTGATCAGGGAGTGAACGGTCGTTTCCACGTAGGCCTACTTAAATAATTGGCTAAGAAATTGTTCAATGAGTTTTGCATTTGATCATAGGAAAATCCAGAGGAATGGCCTCCTTAGTTGGAGGGGACATAAAATCTCTTTTTTATGTACTATAAAATTTTGGTCATTATATGGTAAAATGCTGTGTGGACATAAAAAGACCGGAATTCTAAAATAAAGACACAAATAACTCTAGATATAATGAGTTATGGGGTCACCAGAGGAGTGGCCCTTTGCAGCCCATTCTTATGGTTGGTACCGGGTGGGAACTTATAGCCGTGCATGAGGCTGGCCAGGTTGGGTTTGGTGGGAATGTTCTTTGGGCTCCAGTTGGATTGTCCGCATCAAATGAAAAATTAGGTTAGCATGTTACAATTTTTCTTAGAGAATTGTACCACATAGCAGATTTTCTTAATTCGTTAGCAAATTATATTAGATATTTTGAAAATATAAAGTAAATAGCAACTTGATTAAAAAATTTGATTTTTAAAGAACAGTAAGCCCAAAATACCTTCAATTTTATAAACCCTAATGTTTCATTTTACCCCTTTCTTGCTCTTCTTTCTCCTGCCATCAGCCATCTCTCTCCTCTCTTTCTCTCTTTAGTTCCCCGAACTGAGTTAAGGCCTTCTCTTCAGTGCAGCCACAGCCAGACGGCAATGATGATGACCTGGGACCGAGGACCTCAGTTGTTGTCTTTATCAACCTCGAACGGTTGTCCCACACCAACGACCTCTGTCGCTATCTCCATCAACCAAGGAGTTCATCTTATGAAGATAGGCATGTAAATTCCAATAACAATCGACGCGATTTGGAATCATGACCTCGATTCTCTATGGTCTCAAATCCCATCCCTGACTATGACCCCATATCTCAACCTTGATCTTGGTTCCGAATCTCAATCTTGATCTCAGTCTTGAATCTCCAACCCTTACTCTGGTCTCAAATCTTGACCCCCACTCGGTCTTGAATTTCGACCTTAGAACTATAATTTAAATTTACTATTTTTAAAGTTTAAATACTAATACAATACAATACAATATGGTAGTAAACAAACATTGTATCGTATAATACAATATGTTAATAGATAAAGAACCAAATAATGTATTGTATAACATTAATACAATACAATACAATGTAATATAATACAATACAATACGGTTTGTCAAACATGCCCTAAGAAAGCAAGTAAGCCAGGTGATAATCGCTATATGTTTTTCAACCAATCACAAAATATACATGTTAATTCTGAGACCTATAGATTAAGAAATAAAGACCGACTTAGCTTTACTTGTCAATCTAAAACTGATTAAGAAACCAATGACAATAAGTAGTGACTCAATTTTATTTGTTAATCTTTAATTGATAAAAATATAACAAGAACAACAATCAACATTTTTTTAGTTATCTCTAATTTGGTTTTTCTCCTTCTCCTTTCTAGATCTTTACAGTGAAACTTCGACAGTCTTTCAAGACGCTAGATTGTTTTTCAAGTACCAAACGCTCGAGAAGGCTATCGTTTTTTTCGACATCTCAAGGAAACTAGGTCAAGGTAGTGCTGGCTCTGTGTGCAAGGGGATTCTCCCAGATGGAAGAATTATTGCTGTTAAAAGACTTTTCTTTAATACTTGCCAATGGGTAGATGAGTTCTTCAATAATGTTTGTTTACTACCTCATTGGTGGAATTGAACACAAGAATCTTGTCAAGCTTTTGGGTTACAGCATTGAAGGCCCAGAGAGCCTTCTCGTATGTGAATTTGTTCCCAACAAAAGCCTTGATCAAATCATTTTTGGTTAGTGGTTTGTCTCTTTTATATGAAATTATTTTGCAAGATTCTTCACTTGTATTACAAATTAGGGTTATTTATCACCTTGTATTTTAATGAAAATTATTAGGCTAAAATTTTAATAACTTTAATAAATAATTAAACTTTTGGAAGTTCATATCTACTCTTGGATAAAATTTCAAAAACAACCCCATCTTTTTTTATCTCCTCCAAAAAACCCTAGCGCATACTTTCTTTCTCCTCTCTCCCTCTTTCCTCTTCTTTTCTATCCAACTACTCCGACAACAAGCCTACTCCTCTCGTGACTCTGGCGACATCATTGCTCCTTGTGCGACTCGGCGACCTCGCGCACTCTGGCAATGACATTGCTCCCTATGTGACTTTGGAGACCTCGTGCGACTCTCAAGCCTGCTCCTCATGCGACTCCAATGCCTGCTCCCCACTCGACTCTAGCAAAATAACACTGCTTCCGGTATGACTTTGGCAACGATGCTATGCCCCGTGCGACTTTGGCAATGACGCTGCTCCCCTTGCTACTTTGGTGACGATGGGTGTGACTCCACCAAGGAAGATTGAATAGAGAGATACAACGGGGATGGGACGAGCTTGGTTAGGGGCTTTTTTAAAATTTCAAAAAAATTACGCTATCATTTTTTTTTGCCTAAAAAACATGTGCCATTAATTTTTAATCCACTTCCGAAATGGCCCCCCATTTCCCTCATTCTGTCAAAGGGGAGAAAAGTATTGGGCCTGTAAAAAGGCCCAGCTTCAATTGCTTTCCGTTGCTTTTTTGGCGCACATCCGAAAGAGCTAAAGCATTTTCCCGGAAAAAAAAAATCGAGTGGTGGGAAGAAAGGAGAGTGGAAAACCTCAGAGTGAAGAAGAGAATTCCGAAAATTTTCTCTAATGGAGGTTCGCTCATGAAATTCGAAGCTTATTATACGTCGTCGTTCGCCAGCTTCTCATGACTCTGAGCTCCGCCTCTCGATCCCCTCTCCCGGAGTGGAAGTTCTCTCAGGTTTTCGGCGAGCAAGCTCCGGGCGAGGATGTCCAGGACGGTTAGCATTTTTTCTCTCTGGGGTTTTACTTTCTCGTCCGGTGTTTGGTTCATTAGAAAATTCGGGAACAGAACTAGAAAAATCTTAAATTAATGTGTTCTGTTTACTGAACTTCAGCTTCGTTTTTCTATCTGTGACCTTTTAATTTACTAGTTCTCCAGCTAACTAATTTTCGAATTAAGGCTAAAAAATGTAACAAATTAGACATTGAAAGTAAGAAATTCGTTTTAATTTTGCAATTATTTGAAAAGTTTGAGCTAATAGAAGGTGACTATTATTTGTTCCTGTTTTTGGGTAGTATCCAAACAGACTAATTTGTGTTAAAGTGCATAATTTATCGAAGAACATATCTGAAATATTGGCACTCTTCTAAGAAATGGCTCACTGTTTTTAGTTGACATCATATCCACGATGGGGTTCGACGCAAGTGGCGATTACCTTGCTGTCGGAGATCGCGGCGGCCGCGTTGTAATATTCGAGAGAAAGGATGGAAAACATGTGAGAATTTTTGTTACACGGCTTTCAATCTTTAACTGCGCCATGCAAACATGCTTGAAACAATTGTGTGTGTTACAAAAGAATATTCCACGTTCATTTTAGGCAAATGTTGTTTGTTAGGCCGGTGGCCGTATTTTGTTGGCATCGGATTATTGAATGAAAATTGGGTTTGTGATCTTTTTTTTAATTGATTATTGGATTCTAACCCTTCAAATCAGAACCAGTGTCGTGCTGAGTTGGAGCAACTGGATTTTAACTCCACATGGAATCCTGA
>CAMOHE010000565.1:0-13017 GCA_946598075.1 Artocarpus hirsutus
CAAACATACTCGAGGATTTTCCGATTCTGAAGACAGCTTCTCTCCAGGGCCCCTGCCATATAAACCTTACAACTTCCATGTAAGTTTCTGAAAAGAAAAAAAAGCCAAATTTTGTTTTGGTCTATTCCTAATGTTTTGATCAAAAAAGCCGCAACAACCATTCGTACTGAAATCTACACGTAAATAAGATACATATGTTGTTCGACCAAAGAAGTTTGAACAAACCTATTTTTGTCCTTGAGTTTTCTCCTCCCTTGCCAGTTTCTTGACTCTTTCTGTTCCGTTCTTTGAGTTTTTGTCTTTCGTTAACGGATACACCTTCACACTCACCAGATCTACCAATCTCATGCAAACGAAGAATAAAGTAACAATATTCTTGTATTTAACTTGGTATATGATCTGCTAACAATACGTGTGTTTTCTTCCTACTTGGTGCAGCGCTCGTTGGAATTTTTGGGCTTCCGGAATGGACAAATTTAATATCTTGGCTGAGGTTTGTTCCAAACGCCTTGCCGCCGAATATCCCGACGAGAATCGGGTTGAGTATATAGGCCTTGGAGGAGAAGCCGCTTATTCAAAACCAAATGCACCGGACAAGCTGAAGGATTTAATCCGAGAGAAGGGAGGTTCCGACTAGAAACTTATTATTGAGAAGACACTGTACGACACGGATGTGAACAAGGGCCAGAATCGGCTTTCAATGCCGTTGAAGCAAATTCTCTCAGACGACTTTCTCGACGATTATGAGAAGATGACTCTGAACGACGGCGTCGTTGTGCGTTTCATTGAGCCTTCTCTCGAAGAAACGACAATGTTGTTGAAGAAGTGGAACTACAAAAGAGCTAGTTCCTACGTGTTGGTTACTAACTGGCACCAGGTCGTCACCAAAAATGGGCTGAAAAAGGGAGACACCGTCCAGGTCTGGTTCTTCAGGGTCCACGGACTTCCTTGGATTGCTTTGATTAAAGTTTCCTGAGGCCCAAGCCCACTACTACAAGCCATATGGCCCATGCGACTGGAGACGATATTTTATCGTATTTCCTAAACTACCCTTACTCGCCTTTCTTCTTCTTCTTCTTCTTCTTTGGTTAGAACTGTTGGCATTATGTACTTGATGGACCATAGAAAGTGATGTTTTATATATCTGTGTTTTGCTGCTCCATGAATATCGTATGTGAAAGGGATTAAAACTTGTTATCTATATTCCATGACCAGGTAATTTGGTGAACTAGTGAAAATTTCTTAGGTTTAACAGTAAATAATTTTGCTATCAATTCTCAATCAATTTCTTTTTCCCCTTTTTGCTTCGAAATTCAAAAAGCATTTCCTGAGTCAATCAAAATACCTTCGATGCCCCTATTAAAAAAAGTTTATCTTTATTTGTAATTTTGACTTTATCTATCTTTAGAAATCTCTTGGATTTTAGGAGCTAATTTGATCGTCCTGGTTAACTCAACTAGATTATATGGTTATCAAAACAATAATTGTAATTGGTAGCATATTTTTTAATTTTTTAAAATAATAATTCAAGTAAATACATATTTACGGATAAATAATTTATTTACATGGCACAAATAATTTATTTACTCGTAAGTGTTAATTTTACAGGTAGATATGTTATTTACTTGAGTTATTTCAAAAATATGTTATTTAATTCAAAAACTATTAAAAATATGCTATTTGCCTCTTTATTCCTCATTTATATCTATATGGAGCCCATTCTACGGCTCCTTACTAATGAAATGTCTCTCTTTACTCCTAGCTTATGAGCATAGATATATTACTGAATCACGCTAAATCTATGTGCCCTTTTCTCCCTTTAATTTTCTTCTTTGATTTTTAATAGCGTCATGTTTTACCGGGTGTTTGGCAAAGTGGTGGAAACTGCGGTTTCCATCACAAACTCAGTTATAAACAGTATAAAGCTCTCACATGCTACAGTAACAATAAAAAAAATTGCTATAGTGTAAAGCTCTCATATGCTACAGTAAAGTGGTTCTCACCACTGGTTCCCACCACCTTCTAAACACCCCCTTAAAGTAATATAAACAGTGTTGCTTACGTTTTGTCTAGTCACTGTTCTATTTGCATTTGCAAACCTTGTCTTAATGTTTAGTCTAGCTCTCAAAAAATTTACCAGTACCTTGTTGAAACCACCTGCTTAAGCTACGGTCAAGGAAAACTTTAATTCAATTTGTAAAAAAAAAAAATGAAAAAGAAAAAAAAAAAAGAGGACGGAAAAGTTTGAGGAAGTCAATCAGGAATTTAGAAAAGTGTACTAGTAAGTTATGGTACTTTGAAAGCGTACATCCATTGCCATATACATCTAAGAATAGTTTTGTTTTGGTAGTTGTTTTCTTATATTGTGTTTGCTAAAAGGCTCTGTGATTGATAGGGAAGATTATATATGTGATCCATAACAATGGAGAAACAAGGGATCATCCATTGATTTCTTTGCATTTTTACACATGACCACACCATGCAAGAGAAAGACCCACTTTTGTGTGCATATATATGTGCATAGACATATATCTATGTACATTTTTAGAAGAATTTTAGGTTGATCTGCATAGACGTATATTTGCTGCTCTTAGACTCATATATATAATATCATCTTGTAGTTTTCCAAAATGCTTTAAACTTTACATTTTACTGTTTTATGCCGACTCTTATACATTCTATTTAAATCATTTTTTTTTATTGAGTGTGTTGATAGTATAAAATTAATGCTTCTTGTTGCTTGTAATTTAGATTGTATGATCACATGCATTTTGATATTGTTAGCAGCTTGATTGATGTTGCTAAGTTCTGCGTACTTGTACTTTATGATTGAATAAATTTAATGTACTTAAACCGAAAGAAAGATTGACTCAAGTACTGGCAGAGTTTTGAGAACTTGTACACTTTTGAAAGCTCGTTAAGCTGTTGCATTTCCTTCTCTCTAAGGAAGAAACTAAGTGTCATTGACTATGTATTTAATTTTTATTTAGGACATGTTTTATCATGTTTTCTTCTCAAAAATTTGACCCATTGAGTTTAAAATTGTCCCATATGAACTGTGATTCTTTTTTTTTTTTGGTCTTTGTTCTTTCTGTGTGTATGTGTTCTCTCGTTTCTTTTTTTTTTTTGGTTTTATTTTCTTGTTTCTGTTTTTGTTTCGCTTTTTTTGTTTTGTTTTATTTTGTTTTGTTTTTTTGTTTCTACACTTGCATATGTACATTTGGGAGTAGTTCCTTGCGAGAGGGTGGGTAAAAATCCATGTTCGAACTTCGTAGTTTTGAGCAAATCCTATTTTAGCTAGATTTTAAATCAGATTTGTCAACTAGATTTTGATAACTATACAGCTCCTGTCAATTGATGGTCTTGTTTTGGGGAGTCAAAACTTACCCTTCGTTATACCGTTCATAAAACAGCCGTTTAAATCTTGCTAGTTACATTTGTGATATTCTAAGCGCTGTTTACCTGCTTCCATCAAGCGTTGGCACTACACTCGAGCTCGTACACTGTGAATTAAACTTGGAATTCGACAGGTACACCTATGGTGTGTTTACTTATTCCAAATCAGAGTAGACATGAATCAGAGTGGATAGGATTCGGGTAGACATGATTTGAAGTCTAAATAAGTTGTCTATTTAGGTTCTATAAATTGGAGTCATAATCATTATAAATCATTTTCACACGTTTACTTATACTTGCCATCGGAATGAACCATTTTAAATTTACTTAAATAACTTTCTATTATATTTTGTTTTCATTTTGTGTTTAGAACTTGAAAAAACTGAATTCTATACTAACTATTTTAATATTAGAACATTAAAACAATAATTAATTAATTGTAATTATACTTTTTTATAAAAAAAATGTATAGAGTCAAATATCGAGAGATATTCTTATTTTTTAATAAATAATGATTTTTATTTATGATTTTTTTGTTTAATAATTAAAAGAAAAAAAACCATAATGCTAAAATAAAATAGAATAAAAACAAACAGGAAAACAAGATAATCAATACTGCAAAACATAAAAAAAATCACAATACTAATAAACATCCATCAAACAAGATAATCACATCATAAACATAAAAAGTTTCAAGTCGTAAACATAAAAAAAGTTCCAAGTCATAAACACAAACATATGACAAACATAATCCAAAGTACCAACAAAAAATAAACACATGCATGTTATATAAATAACAACGAGAGAAATAAAATTTTTAACCCAACTTGCCGTAGGAGAGAAGAAGAAAGCAAAGAAATTGCACAATAGAGAAGTAAAATTTGTGTAGTCGTGGAAGAGAAAAAGAAAGCAAAGAAATTAGGGCAACCCTCGTTTTTCTATGTTTACTTTTTTATCCACAATAGAGAAGTAAAATTAAGGGTAAAATTGTAATTTGGATTTATTACGAGGATTAAGAGTGCTAATCTGCTAGGGGGCATTGGATTGCCAATCCCATTCCTCAATCCTAAATTAGTGTGGGCCCTACATTCCAGGACAAAAATATGAAAGTAAATATGAGCTTGATTCCCATTCTCGACTCCCATTCTAGGACAAAAATAGGAAAGTACACATGGGCTTCATTCCCATTCCCCACTTCCATTCCCCAATCCTAGAATCCAAGTATCCAAGTGTTTCATTATGGAATCGAACTAATATTTTTCCACCTATAAGTCACTATTTTCATTAAAAGTCCGTATTGCAACAAGTAGGGATTCTGGGAAGTAATGCTGCCGGCAATTAGCTATAGGATCCTCCCCCCAACACCCTCGCTGCCATCTGCCTAAAGTCATTGAACATAATATTCATCACATCCTTAACGAGAACAACATCGTTACCAGTAGGACAATGCCTAAGTGTCATTCTCTTAGTTTATAAAAAAAAATTTAGACTATTAGTGGTCTTCTAATGTTCTCAATTCCTCAATGTTTCAAAAAACATAGGGCTTTGATAGCTAGACTTGTCACGCCCCAAAACCAGAGTCGATGACATAGCGATTTACTTAGAATAATTAATCTAAATAAAATTTGAATTACTAGTTATGATAACTATTTGCTAAGAGAAAAACGTAAAATAAATGTCTACATAAAAAGGAAATTAATTTTAAATGAGTAATAAGCCACCACACACTAAAAATAACTAAGTCTATTGGTTTTAAGTTATGGAAAATCCAATTTCCAATTCTTTATCAAATATTTTGAGTGTGATAGAAAACATATTCTGGGCAAAATACTAAATAACATCATTTTAAATATTGCAAAAGTACAATCTAGGTCCCATCGAGCCTCGTAGTATGTACATATAATTTAACAACATGAAAAATAAAACAGCCATCTAAACCAAAGTCCGAAGGTAAACAACAGAAGTACATGAAACTGATCAATTATTGCATGCTTTATGGAAAACATAAACAATTGCAATAAGCTATAACTTTGCTCAAACTCCACAAGCTACACCGCTCAACACGCTACTCCGCTGCGTATTGAGATCCTCCTCGGGAAGGGGGATTTTAAAATAAATGTAATGTACAAAAACTATGAGCTAGAGGCTCAATAGGAGTGTAAGTTCGGAAGCATCATCAAGTACTAACAAAAGTTGCAGTAAATGTAAATGGGAGAAAAATAAATAAAATTCTCAAAGAAAGCTTACCATATCGTATCATATGATTTATTGAAAATCATGGCATACTACTTTTATTGCAATGTTGGACATTTCAACAATTTATGCAAAACATTTACACATAATTTCAATTCCCAAATCGTTGAACTTTATGATTTTCAAAAAATACGAAGTAATTAAATCGAGAGAGCATACCTTGATCCGTATCAGTTTCTTGAAAAGATTAATAGGCTTACAATGAATAATGATAACAAAAGAAACTATGTTCCTATCTTATCCTCTTTCTAATGTTTATTCTAATGAATCCCAATATGTTCATTTATGGGTGGTGAGAGGACCAGTTTCCTAATTTCATTAAAATCTTCTCTTTCCATCAAAGAGCCATTAATTTTTGGAAAATTCCATTTCTCTAGTTGACCAATAGTTTTACCCGTTATTATTTAATTAAACCATTGCATTAAATTTCCCTAAAATGGAAATATCCATAAATATACATGGGGCACTAATAAAATTCTTGCATTCTCCCACTTGGCCAATGTGACATTATTTCATTTCATGGTTTAAAAACAATAAAATAAACATAATGTGCATAGTATAAGATAGATCATTTCTTTTATTGGTCACATCCTAAATCATAATTAAGTAAAAACTAATGAGAGTCATGGCAGTTGTATATCACACGGTTGTATATCACTATTTTGACATAGTCCCTTCCACGTGCTATAACATTAACTCCCACTTAACATGAACTATAAATGAAAAACATGCTAATGGTCCAAACATAATGTCTTTTTCAGAAACAAATCTTATTAATATCAACATAATTCATTCATGTATATATACCATGCAATGAACCAGATATATTAAAATATCAGAAACAATATTTAAGTAAGCCCATAGTGTCAAATCCATAAGGAACACAAATCATAAAATTTCTTCATAATGTCACTAATGGTTTTCAATATTGCCTATTCTTTTGACTTGTTCATTAAATATCTTTGGTGACAATCCTTGGTCAACAGACCCACAACCATAAGATTGGCGCTAATGTGTTTAGTTAACACTCTTTGTTTCTGAACTTTTTATTTAACGACAAAGTATTTCAATTCCAGATGTATTAGCACCATCTAAATACTTGTCATTTTTAGAAAAGAAGACTGTTGTGGAGTTTTCAAAATAAGTTTTTAGTAGCCTTGCAATACTATCGACAAACCCAAGTCTTGAAAAAAAATTTCGCAGCCAAAAGCCATGAACAGTGGCCTCAAAGCATGCCATAACTTCAACCTCTATTGTAGAAGCAGCAATGACAGATTGCTTCACACTCTTCTATGAAATTGCTCCTTAGCTAAAAGAAACAAATAGCTTGCTGTAAAACAAGTATGCAACATAATTTTGAAATTTTTAACTAAAACCTTTTACCAAAAACAAGGTAGACATACTATGCACATAAATTAATCTAAGATCTTCATACCTCTTGTAGATCAGAAACCACACGTCTGACTGAAACAAAATCAATAGAACTGCTATTAGAGAATTTCTATTAGAAAAGTCTCAACCAGCTGGTTTTCTATGCTATTTTTTTTTCACGATTAGAATGTGAATGGGTACACATCAGTCAGTCTTGCTCTTAGTAACATCAACTTCCAGCCTAAAAGAAAACTAACAGTTAAGGTTCTTGATGTTAAACAATAATTTTATAGGAGTTACAAAGTTTCTAAACACTAATAGAAAAATGTTTCCTAATTTTAAAGGTCGGAAGAGCACTCATTTTTATTAGATTAGGCTTCAAATTCAAGTTTGGATTAAATTGTCAAAAAAAGCATCAAACATGGATTGCTAACTTAGCAGGGGTGGTTAACTACCCCCATACTAGGGCCGGTTGACGGGGTTGATGTGGCATACCGTTGTCATGTGTTTGTCAAATTTTGAGATTTACCCAATCCATCCGTTTTAACCAATTGAATAATTAGTACTATATTTGACTTAGGTATCTTTCGTAGAGTTTCATTTTTAATTTAAATAACCTAATACAAAAGTTATTTGATTAAAATAGTCATTTACAGATAGTACCATATTCAAATAAAATATATTTAGATAATTCAACATATTTATTTTGAATTAATTCAACCAATAAACTAACATAAATTAATAAAATCCAATCAACCAAATTTTAAGCCAATCTAAGAATTAACATAAGTTATCAAATTGCCAAAAAAATAAGCGATATCATTATGGGAAAATATTTTATCTAGTAAAGAGGATCCTATGGACATATATAGATCAAGTTCCTATAATTATAAAATAACACGTCCTCGACACGTACATTTTATTGTTGTCAACTCTTAAGCTATTCTACTAAAAGTTTAGAACTATAATCTTGAACTATATAAAAATTACAAAACTCCAATAAGTCTTTCCGTCTATGATATATCATCATGTGTAATATCCCTATAGGATATCCATAATCAGTATAAGGATAATTTTGTTTTATTTTCTCGATTATCTTTATCTTATATTTCATTATCTTAGCATTGGAATACTTACTATTTGTAACCAATACGAACAGTATACCCTTTGGTTACATGTATGTATCCAAATGTTTAAGCGTTCTAGTTTTCAATTATAGGATAATGCCTATAAAAGAATATCATTAACTCTACAAAAAAAGCTATAGATTTTATATATATAAATAATGAGTTCACATCATTCAAGAGTCATGTTTTTAATGTGCCAATATGTGTATAAACATGCTAGTATATGTATCTTTATTAACTTAGGATGTCACCCATTGATACATAGAAAAACATAAGTCATGAATACGAAGTCATTGATTTATTTCAAGATTAAGATGTAACACATATAATTGTCTAAAGTGAATTGATTTATTAAAATAAAATTATTAGTTAAATCAATTCAACTTTAATCCCGATCATTTACATTATCACTAATGACAATATGTCAATGTCTCTAACAGCAAAGTCCACTCTGATGACCAAGACAAGTCATCTCTCGTTAGAGATGTAAACGACATAATAATCTTCATATGAATAATGCGCCTAAGTTTATTCTCTCGATTGTAGATCTTTTATGTTTATACTATCACTGTAAGATTCATGTCTTCTAGATAATCTGTCTATCATATACACGAACTTAAAGGTTTATATTGACAATCTCGAACTTTTGTTTACTTGTTATACATTCAACATAAATGAATATAAATAGGACAATATTTGATTTGTTGACTAAATGATAATTCTTTATTGATTAAATGTCTCAAAAATGGTAAGAATTCCTCAATTTAAATAAAATTATATTGTTTATTATTATCACTATTTCTGTTCATTAATTAATGCAGTTTTAGAACTTAAAGTATTGTTGAGCCTTTCACTCATAGTTTTTTTACTTCTTTTTATTTTATTCCTCCCCAGGAGGTTTGCAGTACGCAATTGGGTAGATTGCTACTAGTTTACTTGCAGTGCTCATGTGTTGTGTTGATTTCCTGCTTTTCTATCAAGGCATGTAATAATAAGACTATATTCATGCTCTATGATTGTTTTGTTGGACTACAATTAAATATAATTTTTCTTTATATCTGGATTATGTATGCACTACTATGTGGTCTGGTGGGAGCTAGATGTATTTGGTGGATTCTCTTTAATTTTTTTTTTTGTTTTCGAGGTTCTTTTAGTAATTTCCTTTAATTATATCAAGTTTTTTTATTAGTCCCACGTTATTCCTATATATGAAAAATTTGTTAACTTTGTTTAACATATTTTTAGGATAATGATCTTGAAAAAAATAAAAGTAAATTTCTATACTTAAGTTTAAATTTTAATTAAATATTGTTAATTGAACCACTACATCACTACCCCAGTTTGGGGGTGTGACAGTGTGCACCCTTTTTTTTCCAAAAGGTATTAATTATAACCTCTGAAAATCAAAATGCTTCTTGTATAGTATAATGTATGGTAATTTTTAAAGCCAAAGGTTCAATATGGACATTCCTTAAGTTGTAGGAATTTTTTTTTCATAAATTCAATAGTTTTTTTTTTAATTATTCCTTGCTTAAATATTAAAGATGGATGGGTTAGTGAGAAAAATCATAGGGTTATTCTTGATTAATTGCCAGTCAAATCGAGTACAATGAGTAGGTCACGCATGTTCATGGCTACGTCTTGGTAACTTTCTCTCATGTTAAAAAAATCACGACATTTATCGTAGGAAAATTATAAAAGAATAAAATTGTATAATCAATGGAGCTTTTTGTATGAAAAAATATATTAATTATATCATCCTATTCTATTACCATCTTCTATGATGTTCTTGTTGCAACTCCTTGCTGAAAGTTTTTCCCCTTTCAGCGTACCAAAAAATTCTTTTAAAACAACTAATTGATATTACGTGCATGGGGATTAAAATTATATATTCTATTCACGTATTTGAATATTGAAATTTTATTTTACGTATACCATTTCATATATTTAAGAAGATTTTTAAATTGGATGTACATTTCAAAAATTACCTCGATGAGAACAAATTAAAAAAAAGATATTTATAAGAAAATAATTTTTGAACAAGTTAAGTAACAAATGATTAAAAAGAGAAGTTAGAAAAAAAATTTGGCATAATAATTATGAAAATTATAGGGATCGTTTTAAAATAATAAAAATTACACATGAAAAAATTAAGTAAGGACATAGTTGAAAGAAAATATTTTATAAAGGCAAATTGGAGGATGAAATTGTATTTTAAATAAGCACACTGTAAAAAAAAAAAAAAAAGAGTAAATTATATAGGAGTTTTTGGAGGAAAACCAAATAAAAAAAGATGGAAAAAATTAGAAAAAA
Source organism: Artocarpus hirsutus (assembly GCA_946598075.1). Lineage (NCBI taxonomy): Eukaryota > Viridiplantae > Streptophyta > Magnoliopsida > Rosales > Moraceae > Artocarpus > Artocarpus hirsutus. The sequence goes on from CAMOHE010000565.1 coordinate 10,461, forward strand.
AATTGAAAAAAAGAAAAGATGACAAAGAAAGAAAGAAAAAAAAAACATGTTGTAAAGGGAGAATAAGTAACCTTTATTTATCTTTTTTTTTTCTTAAATATATATCTATAGAGATAGATAAAACTAGAAAGAAACAACAAGATATACCGCCTCTCTAGCTACAAACCCAATAAAACCTACAATTAATTTTTTTTTAATCAAACCGTGGAAAGCAAAGAAAAGCAAATAATATAAACTTAAATTCATCCATTTGCCTCGGTTTTAACATACCTATTCAAGGTAATAATGTGCGAAAATATATCTCATGTATGTTAATGACCTTATAAAAACTTAACAAGTGCAATCTCAACTCACACATAATATCATGCATAAAAATAAATAACCTAACAAGTGCAATCTCAACTAACACATAATATCATGCATAAAAATAAATGCTAAAATAAAAATTGAGATACGAGTAGTAATTATATACATAATATATTCATGTGTTGATCTTTTTAGAACTTTTTTTTTTCACTCATGGAGCAATATAATTCCACATCAAATTACTTTAACTATTTGGCAATCAACTATAGATGATCCGTTTTCACTGCTAAATTCTTTTTTCTAAAATCAGACGGTGTGTGACTACATTCAAAGTTTTCTTTTTTTTTTTTTTTTTTTTGATTGTCTTTGTGGTTATACAATATTGGGGGTGTTTAGTATGTAGTATTCAGTAGGAATCATATTCATAGAAAAGTGATAGTAGGAAATATGATTTTCAGTAAACCAATATTATCACGTTTGATTGTATACGTGAATCTTCTCTTAGATTTCTAGGAATAATATATTACTGTGTTTGGTTGTACATGCAAATCTTATATAAATGACAAAAATAAATTGTTTGATTATCTTTTAAAAAGCTTTTCCATTAACATTTATATATTAATACAATGTTTATATTCATATTTTTAAAAAGATAATTATAGTCATAACATTATTATTATCATTGAAAGAATAATTATATTATTTATTGTGATATTATCATTGTTATTATTATCATCACGACTAATAATAATAATAATAATAATAATGATGATGGTAATGATGATAATGATGATGATGATATTAATATTAATGTTAATATTAATATTATATTTACTATTATCAAATTATTATTTATATTAATATATTTAATATTTATATATTATTATTGTTTGATATAAAAATATTATTATTTTATAATATTAGTATTAATATATTAAAATAATATATTAGTATTAATATTAGGTATATTATCACTATTATCAAATTATTATCTTATTTCAATATGATATTTATTTTATATTTATATTATATAAAAATGTTAATTTATAATGATAATAGTATTATTATTAAAAACTATTATTATTTAATAATATATTAATATTAAAATATTGTATATATAATATTAATATATTGATATGGGTATAAATAATAACAAAAATATAATTCTTAATAATATATTATTGTTTTATATTAATATAAACATTAATATAATGTGAAAAAATATTAAATAGTGTAGATAAATAGAAACAAAATACAATCTAATCCTTTAAATTTGCAGCATCATTGATGTCATCATCATTGTTATCAACAATGTTTGGAGGAGTTAAAGGACTTGGAGGTACATAAAGTTGAAGATAAGTCAGGGGAGGGAATTGGAAATTATGGTGCAATTGGGCCAGCAACTCCATCATCTTCGTTTGGGTCTCATATGTTTGCAAGTTTTGTTGGTACGATCTTCCCAAATATTCTTCCACATGCGGGTCAACAAGCGTCGAAGATGTCCTATTCAACTAAGAGCCAAAGGATGAAGCAACGCTAGAGTAAATCATATTCAGGAGTATGGAGCCTACTCTAGTCTTGTGTCCTCTACATGCACCTAGAACCTGCTCCAAAATTCCCTCCTTGTTAACAGCAGGTGCAAATGAACTGGAAGCCTTGTCCTCTACGTTGCTCTCTCTCCCTCCATCTTATTCTGCACAAAAAAAAGTAAACACATGTTATGAAGACACAGATAAATTTGAATATGAGAAGATAATAATATATATATATATATATAACAATACTTACAATAGTCTACTTTATTTGGGGGTTAACCCAAGTGGCCTCGTGACTATGTATGTCGACCTAGTTGTTTATTTCAGACATCATGTGACGACCCTCACTTACGTGGCCGTCACTTAACTTAACTTGGTCTTAAACTTAAACATACTTATTAATAAAGTACAAAATTTCAGGATAGATTTTTTTTTTTTTTTCTTAAATGGATTCTTGCTATCAAATCCTTGGCATATAGCTTTAAAGGAAATACTAATTGTTTTCCAAAACTTAGTAATAAATGAATTCTTAATAATAAAGAATTCTCAACATACAGCTTTAAAAGATATAATAATCATTTCTTAAAACTTAATTTCGTAACTTAACAAAATCCATAAATTTCTTAAACATGATAATAACGTAATAATAATCATTACGTTTTAACTCAATTATAATTTATAAATCATGATCATTTACATAACTCATAACATTTATT
>CAMOHE010000565.1:13037-24841 GCA_946598075.1 Artocarpus hirsutus
CACAAAAAAAAGTAAACACATGTTATGAAGACACAGATAAATTTGAATATGAGAAGATAATAATATATATATATATATATATATATATATAACAATACTTACAATAGTCTACTTTATTTGGGGGTTAACCCAAGTGGCCTCGTGACTATGTATGTTGACCTAGTTGTTTATTTCAGACATCAATTGCTAGGTCATTGTGTTGGCCTGTCCAATAATTTAAATGTGTTAGAATTATATATTCGACTATTAAAGTTAGCTTTTACAATCAATAGTAATTAAAAACTCTCACTGACCTTCTTGTTACGATGCTATGTGTACGATATCTGACCATGTAAGCTTGACCACTTCTAGTTGGAACGATTATTTTTATTTGTTTTTGACTTTTTCTGTTTATAATTATATTCAACATTAGCAAAATTGAAATTAGTATATGTAATAAATCACCAACTTAGCAAATATACAATTACCTCAAATTTGGCAGACATAAACCTATCATAACAAGGGCCCTAGTGATTAAGATTGCTAAGGTTGCTTAGGGGGTTAGCTCTAACTACGCTTTCTTTGTTTGCCCTACCAAGTTGTTTGAAGCAGTCATGCAGGTTATTTTTCTAGTCCTTATAGCATTGGTTCTCTCTCTTTCAACTATAGTGTAGAGGATACCTTTCTTGCAGCTATAATAAATATTAAACTAATCCTACAACACATTCATGTTAAGTAGTTTTATTATGTTTTAACTTTAGGGAAGATTCATAACAATGAAGTTGGATGAACACTAGAAGGCGATCTTATATAGATCTTTTACATTAAATGTTTACGTCTTTCTAGGCATCGTGAAATGGCTCATATATATCCTTGATGTGAATGTCGATAGTACTTTCAAATTGGGAACTAGGCTTTTCAAGTGCCTTTAGGTGACTTCGTCTCATCAAATTTGATTTTGATCTTTCCCTCCTTCACCACGATTGCTATGATTTTATGATAATTTCTCTTACCTCGACTTGTATGTCATCGAGGTGCGGCATTCGGTGCTATAAAAATCAATCATTTCAATGACAATGAAGTTTAATATCATATTCACTTATTATAATATTGAGCAAATAAGTTTAAAAATTTTGTAATTAGGTTTTAGCATACCCGACTGACAGTACGAAGGAAGTTTATATGGATTGGATGGAAGTTGTGCTCCCTCTAATGAGGCAGCACAAGTAGTGATTGGATCGGACATGAATACCTGTTAACAAATTAAAGCTAGTTTAATATCATATCTAAGTACTTATATAAATAATATATATTCATGTTTATTTGTGCTATATATAATTTCCATTCATCGTCACAACTCATATCTATGCTCTTGCCACCATCATTTATGTCATCATCATCTTCAGAATTGATGCCTTCCTCATCAACGTACTCTTCTAAAGTTCCATCCTCCTCTTCTAGCATATCTAAGTCATCATCTTTTACGGGGACTTGTCTTTCATGATAGCAACAACATCGCATGTAGCAATATTAGATGATACATCAAGTTGATTCCATGTTAAGGTGTCAATCTTTGGTAGTTCCACTCCTAAGTCAATATTTGTAGACTTAAAATCTTGAACTATTGTCATGTCGTCCACGTCTACTATTGGAAAATCCCATATATGTCGATGTCCAAAATGTTCGTCAACTTTCCAGTTCGAATAGTTAAAACAAATCATCTACATAAAAAATTATTTTGCTTGAGATGTAAGTATGAATAGCTCATTCTTGTATCTCGAGTCCTAAGATGCTTGTTCTATTTTTGTGTAGTTAAACTCTATTTTTTCTTAGACAAGTGTTGAACCATTTACACTTGAAAAACATAACAGAATTGTTGTTTACGTAGGATATTTCATAAATCTCCTCCAAGACTCTGGAATATGTTTGATTATGTAGTCTACGAACACAAATATTAGAATTCTGGATACTTCGATGGATATCTCGGTTGTATGTTAGAAACTTGTCTCCATTTACCACACAAACATAATAACTTTTAATAGAGAAGCTTGAATAAGATGAAAGTGAAACCAAAGGCACATACCTAGAGAACAAAAGAAGGCGTATCGAAACCTTTACCAAAGGCACGAGTGAAATTGAATGACAAACACGTAAATTACAATACCAAATTGTCCAAATGAGACAATTCAAGCATTGGTTACTACATACCAATCCTCGAACGGGTCTATGTTAACTCATGCATGTGCATGCAAAATGAAAACATAAAGTTGCACCCGCATATGCTGTTCTTGTTATTATTCAATCAATCACATATCAAACCAAATTAAAAAAAAAAAGTCACTATTTTTTAAAAATTTTATGAATTCGTATCAAATTTTATGTCCAACGTTTTGTATTGTTTCTAATCAAAATTAATTGACAAATTTTTACAAACAAAAATATTATAATTATTAAACTATACTATTTCATATTAATGTTGTTCATCACTTTATAGTAACTTATAATTCTAATTTAGATTTATTTTTCATTCAAATTAATTGTTAATTAAAATAATAACTTATATTATATTATACTATATTCATAAATTACTTTTACTTTAAAAGCAATTCTAAAATAATAATTCTTTCATTTTTATTATATTACTATTTTAATTTTTTAAATCAAATAATATCGTTTATTAGTTCATTAACTAATTTATGCCTCGTATTTTTAAATTTTTAAATCATACAATATCTTTTATTTTTTTAATTAATTAAATCATTAAATCTTAATTTTAAATTTTCATATCCACATTTTAATCATTTTTTAATTATATAACATCTTTTAGTTATTAAATTATTTCTTTGAATAACCTAAAGATTTTACATATTTCTTATTTCATTTTCTCTATTCCTATCATGCATTATATTAGCAAAATTCCCAACATAAATAACTAACTTAATTCATTGAAAAAAAAAAACCTAAACATAATAAAGATTATATTAAAAATTGACCCGAAAAAAAAAAGTTTCAATCGTACACTTAAATCCATCAACAACAACATTATATCAACAAAATTCCCAACATAAAACATGTCATCGAAATCATCTAAATCAATAAATACAATCAACAAATCATAACCATAAACATTATAACAACATAATCTTGATCATAACACCTTATATCAACAAAATCACAATCCAAATTTCTCAACATTACACAAATTTCTCAACATAATACAACCATATTACACAAATTTCTTAACATTACACAACTTTTTCTACATTTTCAATAAAAAAAAACTAAAAGTTTACAAAATGCAATACGCACTAAACTGGGGGGTTAGAAATTCAAGGGTTGGCAGCAAGGAGACGACGGCAATGAGCGGCAACATTCACGACAATGGTAGAGGCAGCGGTGGGAAGAAAACCAATGGAAATTTTTTAAAGAACTTCAAGGGATATTTTTGGGAGTTTTATTGGGAATTTTTGGATTATAGTGAAATCTTGATTATTTGTGAATGAAAATGGGTTTTCCTAAGGGTTTGGGAGGGACAAATCCTCGAGAGGTTGAGAGAATTAGAGAAGAAGAGAGCAAAACTAGGTAAAAATGGAGAAAAGAGTTTCTGCATTCTAGTTTATACGCAGAATTTTTTGCGACTACATATGTTGACACAAAAAGTCTTAAAATATTATCATAATTCTTAATCAAAATGATGTCGTTCATATTTAGATGGGAAAAAATCGAAGATGGTTCTGGTACTACCTTTTGCAATGAAAATTTTTTGAAGTTGTTACAAAAAATTTTCGAAAACCACCAAAACCACCGTCAAATTTTTTTTGGCAAAATATTAGAAATGAACTATTTACAACAACATGTTGTTGCAAATACCCTTGAAATTAATATCTCTGACTTGTCAAAGCCAGCCGTATTTCACTAATAATGTCGTCACAAATACATGTGAATTGGTGCTAAAATTACTCGTGCCAAATTACTTGTTGACGCCATTAGGTAATTGTGACGACAAGTCGTCGTAAATGCATAAGTGCATTTTCTAATTGTTTTTCAAAACTTGTCATTGCTAATAATTTATTATCTATGACAGCATGTCATCGCTATTATTTTACAACAATTTGCCAAAGGTAAATAAATTTGAGCTATTTACAACGACAATATTAGTTTATTAGCGTCATCGTTAATACTTGATAGTGTCATTGCCAAATGCCTTCTTTGTAGTAGTGAATATTGCTCGTTGTTGCTGGTATTCTAGAGTGCAAGTACCATAACATGCAATTGTTATTAGCACTTTCGTGTTCAAGTTGTAATATTTACTCCTACTTTCTGATTGAATAACTTTAATGTACTTCAACTGAAAGATATACGAATGACTCAAGTGCCAGAGTTTGAACAATTTGTACGATTTCCAAAGCTCATTTCGTTGCTGTTGCATTTCGTTCTCAGCTCCGAGGAAGAAATCTAACCGAGTTGGCGAAACCAATAACCAAGGAATGCCAGTGACAGTCATTTTCTTACTTTTTTTACATTCATTGTATTCATTATCTGGCATATGACTCGACTATCTTATTTTTTATTAAATTATAATTTGTTATATTAATAGATTTTATATGTCAATAATAAATGTAAAAAATTTATAAGAGTGACAAAGAATGTTACTAGCATTCTTCTAAATAACATAATATTCCAAGTTAAACAAATGAACAACTCATAACACATTTGTGGAAGTAGTATAATTTTAATTTTGTGGAATTACAGACTTGCGTAATGAATTTATACATTCTCTTGTATCTTGATAATGTAAAGACATTGGTTGAAAATTGAAAGTTTGTGAGCACATGCTTTTAAAACGAGAATGAAAACAAAAAATGGTAAGAGTAGTTCTTGAAAAGGAAATAGAAAATGGTTGAAAGTTGTTTTCTTGTTTTTGTTTCCTGAAACATATAACCTACACACGTTTTGTGTGTTTAAGTTTACTCTTCCAATTTTACTCATAAATGCAATAAGAAATTTCGGACCCCTAATTTCTCCTTTTTTGTGATAAAAACTAGACCAAAAAAAAAAAAATAATAATGCTATGATAAGACCCTTAAAATTTCTTATCAATAAGATCTTTTTTTTGGCTGTTAGATCAACATCATATGATAGAAATTCAACAAGCTCACTAATCTTAAAATAAGTCAAATACACTAGGTTAAAAATAAATAATTACTTCAAAAATAAAAAATAAAAAATTACTTAAAAAAAAGAAGCAGATTCAAACTGCTTTTCCTCCACCTCCGGAGGAGTCGTCGGAGTTCTCCTCTACCTCACCAAAGAGTAACCCTGACCACCCAATCGGAACCTCCATGGATTGCAACCCCACAACATCATCTTCCTCCCGGTGGGTCGCATGATTCCATCAAGAACCCACAACCACCCAATAGATATTCAACATCTTATGGTTAAAAAAGAAACCCTAATATGATCGATCCTAAAAAGAAAAAAAAATGAAAGGGCCGTCGGCGACCCCATCTGGGTGGGTGGCGATTGCCCTCGATGACCCCATATCTCAATAGTTGGGTAGAATCTCTCAGTGGTTGGATTGTCATGAGTTGGGAAAGAGGCTGGGAGGTTGTGGGCGTAGATTGTAGGTCGTGTGATTCTATTGAGACCTTATTGTGATTAGGTCACCGCCTCTGTGGGTCACAACCCCCTACTCCCCTCGGGTGTCTACCCACGTAAGTCCTTAGCCCCTCGATTTGGTTGAGTCAGAGATCACAAAAAAACCAAGCTGAACTTAGGTCACGGCCACTATGGGTTGAGATTCTTGCATCGCCACGCATGTCATGAGGGGTAGAGACACCGCCGACGGATTTGGTGAAGGAAGGGTGTTGCTGGTGTAGACGAGGACAACGTGGAGTTGAGGGGTTGTCGGAGAGTGAAATTTTTCTGGTTTTCTTTTTATTTTTTTTCTGGAAAAAAAAGTTTCTAGAATTTTTGGTAATTTTCAATATTTTTGGTAATTATTTGATTTGAAAAAGCTTGTTATTAAATGTGGTTGGATCTATTTTTATCTCTATTTGAATCTTATTTTGGACTTTTGACATTGAATCTAAGGGTGATGTGGTAGTGCTCAGCTCATACACACTATTGACATTGTCTACTTTTGAGCCACACAGGTAAAATCTAATGGTTGAGAACATCGAGGGTGCATAGCAGTTAAAATACACGTTGTCATATTATAACCTTTCTCTAGGCATGTCTGTTTGTTTTCCAATCTAACAAAGAAAAAGTAAAATTGCATTTATGTTTCTTCTTCATCTGAGGTAAAACGGCGTCACCAATAACTCTGGTCCACAAGGCGACCCACACATTAAAGCTTCCATTCTTTCTTAATTCCTTGTCATGATTTTACGATAATAAGCATACATGACCACGTTTTATGCGATAATAAAAATCTAAAAAGCAACCCATTTTTTCTCCAAAAAATAAAAAACCAATTCATTTGAACAAGAAATTTTCTTTCTCCTGATTCTTGGTTGATTCTTTTGAAATCTCTCTGACCTCAGCTTATGGCTTAAGGTCAGTCCAACATTTTTTTTTAGGATGGGTCAGTCCAACTTTTACTCAACTGTGAATGCGATATGAGAAACTCCAATCAATCATTTGGCAAAAATAAAAAATTTAAAAAATAAAAAAAAGTTGGAGCTTGTAGATTTGGGCGGGGAAGCTTGGAGAGTCAAAGCTTGGGTTGGTTTTATGGCAGATCTGGCTGGAGGGGGAAGGTGACGATGATATCAATGAAAGCAGGGGGAGACGAAGAAAAGTGATGATGCGGAGGAAGAGAGAGAGCCGGCTATGGAGATTGTAGAGGAGGGAGCAACAACTGCAAGGCGAGGCTGCCAGTTGGGAAGGCCAACGGCTTTAAGGGTGGGAGGCTCAAGGGCGGTGAGGGCGAAGGTGGAGCTGAGGTGTCGGCGACGTGGGTGGTGGTCGGTGGAGCTCCAGTGGGGAATCTGATTCTTTTTTATTTTTTATTTTTTCGTTTGATTGTATGCAAAATAGTATATTTTAATTTGATTTTTCTCTTTTTTTTTTTTTTTTTTTTGAAAGGAGAAGCTTCAATGTTTTCCCCCTATTCGGAAATTATCAATAAAAATGTCAATCTCATCTTTCTCCAACTCCTTCTACCTCCACAGTAGCATGACCTTGTTCTCCCCGTTGCACGCTACATCTCGCTCTTATTTTTCTTTTTACGATTCATTTTTTTATATTTTTATTTTGTAACTTCTTAATTGCCCTAACATAGATGGGTTCATGGACTAACTAGAGAAATTATTAGGAAAAAAAAAAAAAAAACACACGCACACCAAAGGAAGTAGAAATGCAGGAACTTTCCTTTAAAAAAGGCAGGAACTTTACCATTATTTTGAGAACAAGGTCAGAATCAAGCTATGGCGCCACGGCCACGGGAGGAGAGAGACGAAAAAGGTAGAGTGTCAAACGAGATGGATTAAGGCTTTTTTTTTTTTGAGAAAATTACATGTTATTCTACACTTTTAAAAGTTGTGTTTATTTATACTACATTTTAAAAAATTTATATGATATTATCATTTATATTACATATTAAGTTATACCATAAATAAATAAACGTAGTATTTATAAAATAAAAATCTTAAAAGGCATCATTTATGAAAATTCTCCTTTTCTCTCTTTCAGGTGGTGGAACAAAGACATAGATTTAATAATTTATAAAATATTTAGAGAAGAGTAATTTTGAGGAAAAATTAGAAAATATTTGTTGATTGACACTGTCTATGAAGTCTGAATTCAGAATTATAATGGTCATGAAATCTAAGCAAAGAAAGAGAAAAACTCAAAATTTTTGCCTAAAAGGAAAAGATGCCCATGGCATCGGATTTGGAAGAAAGAGACGAATAGTAAGAGGACTTTACCACCAGTGGTTTTGGAAGAGGCTTTTTCTACAATTCCCCAGCACCTATTTGTGGAAACTGATTGAACAAATTATGTTCTAAGAAGGGAATCTGACTCCTATGCCACATTTAAGGAATTATTTAATAAATTAAGTGTACCATATTATTGTGCTTATGTGATACAACTATTTACTAAATGTTTGATATTTGGACTATTTATTAATGTTGTTTTATCTAGTTATATTTTTTTTCCTAATCACAACTATTATAATACTCCACATAAATCTCCCACATGAATTACTTCAAACAATAACAGTATTCTTATGTTATACCGTTCAATCAATTTTCGAAACTCAACAGAAAAGTTCCAAAAAAAAAAAAAAAGAGAGAGAGAGCTAACAGTCGTTTTAATTAACTTATTTCAACACACGCATATACATATGCCACTAGAAAATTAAGGTACGTTCAATTCACGTGATAGAATATAAAGTTTATGTTTTTTGAATTTTTGTTTTGGTTAAAATGTTATTAAATATAGAGATTAATCAAATAGCAGCTGCACAATAAAATGATATTTAAAAAAATAATAGTAGGCGATTACTTGTGTACACTGTACGTTCGAAGGACAAACATTGAATTATAATTAGTATGTTCTATAATACAATTACAGAGTCGATTTCCTTTTCATTATGCAGTGGTGAAGCCATGTTGCCCAATAGCTCTTTTATAATTTAAGTTCAATATTAAACTTTTTTATACTTTTTTTTCTCATTTTGTCCCCCACTAAAACGTAGTTGTTACAATATTTATAATAAATTTCTTGAAAAGTTTCAACCATACATTTGAATTTTATTTTTTGAATTTTTAAGACGTTTAGAAATACTCGTTTAAACCCTTAGTTTGAACCAAAAATACTACAGCAATTTGAATTTTCTAAAAAAAAAAAAAAAGGTTTATTACACTAGCATTCTTGTATTTTACCTAAATTATTGTGTCACTTCTTGGACCAAAACTAATAACACTCACACCTCTTAGGCTTAGCTCTGTTAAAATTTTAGATAAAATAACAAAAATGCGCCAATCAATCCTAGCCATTGATCCACTAAATTTAATTCTAGCCATTGATTTTAAACAAAAAAAAAAAAAAACTAACTACACTAAATACTAATCAATATTCCCATCCTCTCCCCTCCCTCGTGACTTCTCTAGAGCCCCATGCCCCTATCCCCAAGACCCCCTTTGCCTGCCTCACGTTGGCGATGACGCTAACGCCCCATTTTGCCCATGTCAAGACCCCCTCCTCGTGCCCCGATGGGCACCAACCCCTCCCCTCCCACACCTCTCGACCTACACTGGCCCCCGATGATGCCTTCTCCCCATGACGACCCCACTTCTCCCCGACAACCCCTTCATCCCAACCTACGTCAGTGCCTGACGCCCCCCTCCCCCCGAGAATTCCTCTTCCACCCATGCTAGCAACCCCTACACATTCGACCGGCACCCCTCCCCCATCGTTCACATTCCTGTGAAACCAAAGAGAGAAGGGAAGGAGAGAGAGCGTTCTTCTTATTACATTTTTACCGAATTTTTATTTTTATTTTTTTTTTGTTTTATGTTTTATGTGTTTTTGTTTTACATTTATGTTTTTATAATTTGCAATAATTTTTAATCTTTTATTAAAAAATAGAGCATTAAAGGAGTGTGGGAATTTTTTTTGGTTTTGTTAGAATTAGGTAAAAAAAAATTTATAATTGAATTATTAATTTTGTTGGAATTAGTTAGTTTTGGTTTTATCCATTTTAAAAGTTGCAAATGTAATTAAAAAAATATTTTCTTTACCATTGGAGTAAAATTTATATCTACAGTCATTATTTCCCTTTTCAATATATATATATATATATATATATATATATATATATATATATCTACAAGTATGTATAAACTGTTTATGCTCAATTTTTTAACGCCAAAGAAGGTCAAAAATGTCCATTCTAGCTAAATAAATAGGTTACAACATTTTTGATAGATATAGGGATAATTATGACATTTTAAACAAAATTAACGGTCAACTCTTATCGTTAACTAATAAAGGGAGTATCTCTCTAATTTTTTTGAAAAGTTAGAAAGTGTTAGTGTGATTAGTTTTTGTCCAGAAAGTGTCATCGTAATTTAGGTAAAACACAATGCTATCAGTGTAATTTACCCAAGAAAAATACTATTATAACCTTAGTTTGAGCCAAAAATTTACGTTTAAACCAAGGTTTTCAAATAGCTTATTATATTCCAATTTTAAAATATGAAATAAACAACAACTCAATCACAATATTATATAAATATATAATTTTGAAAACTGTAAATTTCAAAAATTTAATTAAACTCAATTAAAATAATATTAATGTTTTTAGTTAGAAATTTTGGTTTAATTTACCGTACATAAAAAATTTCCTACCTCCGTCAGTGCATATATGTATGTGAATTTGGAGTATCTAGACATTGGCAGTTTGCACCACCCTAAAATAAGTTGTAATAATGCCTCTGAAAACGAAAAAAAACCAGAGATTGTTACAAAAGATATGATGTATATTAGTATTTGTTTTATATACATATGTCGTTTTTTCATATATATATTATATATATATTGACACACACATATATACTCACGTTGTTTTTTTAATATCGTTTTTATTATTAAAATGAAAACAATATTTTGGTAATGTGTTGTACTGAATGATATAGTATATATCGGTTATTTGGTATATATATAAATATACATATCATTAAAGTGAAAATAATGTTTTGCTAGTGTGTTGTACAGTTAAATGAGTCATAACTTTTCCCGTAGAAAATAACATTTCATTAAAAAAATTATATTAAAGACATTAATAATGTTTGAAATTGATGAAAGTAAAAAATTTAGATAGAGTATTTACGATAGTTGTGATTAAACGAGAGAAATATGACTAGGCAAAATAATATTGTTAAATAGTCTATATGTCAAGCATTTGTTAGATGGATGTACCATGTAAACATAACGTGGTACGCTTAGTCTAATGAATTAATCCACGTCATATTTTTGGTGTTCTTTTTATATCCTTCTAATAATATTATGCCACGTCAATTAAAATATTATGTCAATTAAAATATAATATTGTTAATTATATATGTAAAAATATTTTAATTGACAAGACATAATATTATTAAAAGAACGCAAAAAAGGACAAATAAATCCTGTCAAAGGTCGTGCAAGTAACCTGGTATTGCCCATTTTGTAGGATGGCACGCCCGGCATGTGAACGCCCATGTTATCGTAGCCCTTAACTTGTAATCCAACGGATGAGGTGAAGGGCAAGCCAACTTTTGTTTAGCCATCCCAGTCAATCGTCTTGCGAGTCCCTTCTTGTTTTGTTTTTTTTTTGTAGGTCTTGGGGGGTAAAAAACGACAAGCATTTGTGCAATTATGTTGACGTTTTGGGCTGAGTTCAAAAATTGAACAGTAAACAAAGACACTAACCTCCAGCATAGGGCCCCTCATTTGTAGTTCATACACTCGCAATGCGCCTACCGCAGCCTTCTATCCCGTCTCTTTATGTGTAAGTGAATATAATATTATGAGGAAGGATTGACTTGTCTCTATGGGAGTGTTTGGAATGCAATAATTCTGAGGTGGAAATAAAAATCTTATAGATTTTTATGTTTGGTATGAAGTAATTTGAGTTTTAGATTCTTGGAAAACTCATTCCCATGGGTTCAAATTACCTCATTTTGGGGTAATCTGAAGCCCATCCAACAGGTGACATTCATATTCCTAGGAATCTCAAAACTATAGAAATCTCACCTTTTTTTCATGATGATGATAATAATTATATTATTATTAAATTATTATTATTATAATATTTTTATAAATTAATATTTCTA
>CAMOHE010000566.1:0-15302 GCA_946598075.1 Artocarpus hirsutus
GAAAGTAATTAAGCACTTAACTTAATGTTAAAACTTAATTGAGGGACAACCAAAAGGACATAAAAATAGGACAACAAGTCTTGATTCTAAGAGACTAGATATAATACACATAAAAAACCTTAGATATATTATGTAATTCTTATTTTAAATCTTTAAAATATTTGGATAGTATATTATAATATAATATGAGTGCATATTCATAGTTTGCAATAGGTTCTTCAAGTTCTATCATGGTGGCATATCCCATGTGATGCACATGCATAGCAGAGTTACAATGAATAGTAAATGTTTATTTGGACCTAGGTGCATTACAATGAACTTACTCCTACTTCCATGAACCAGTGGATAAATACTAATCTTTTTGCACCAAATGCTACTGTATTTGTTTAACATTTATTTGGCCCAAACATGTAAGAGTATTGGGAGAATTATGCCAATTCATTGATTTTTGTTCCCCTAAAGTGGTTATAGAATGGCAAATAAACCCTCCAAGTGAACCCTCCAAGTGCCAGCCTGTCATGGTTAATGAAAGATCAAGTAAGTGAAAGAAATACACTCGGACCTATATATTCGGACGGGTTTAGGTTTTTAAAATTTTTTTGTAGTAAATACGTATAGGTTGGTTCATCATATTAGACCTTTTTTTTTTTAATTAATAGAGAGAGTTGACTCGATATGTTTTTTCTTAAGCGACTTGTTTGCATTTTCATGCAGGCTTTTTATGGGCCAAGTCAGATCGAACGACATGTTATTATGACATAGTTTAACGTCAAACCTGTGTTTTTCTTTTTTAGGAAAAGAAGAAAATCATTCAATATTTTTTTTTAAAGAGTTACATAATATGTCTATTCACTCTATTGAAATTTGACTTACATTCTATTGCTATCCTAACTAAGCCATTGAAACGTTTAGTTTGCAAGAAATATTACTAATTAGTGTTTTTGAATTTTAGATTTCAATTATATTAACTAATTTGAATATTATTATTTTTCTTATATGTCAAAACAATTGTTACAATTAGGTATTCCACGTCATAAAAAGTCCCTCTAGTAAATATTTTACCTACAAAATTTTTTACTAGTTTTTGACCTAATGATTTGACATATTTGAGACCATAGAATATCAAACTCTAGTGTCTATAGACCATAGAATACAACCTCCACTCCAAAAATGTTATCATCCAATAGACTCATAAAAAAAGTACAACAGATGCTACGTTAGTGTATCCGAAACTTTAATAAACATCTTTAATTTTTATAATGAGCATTAGGGATGTCATTTTACCTTTGCGCCCTGCAGGAATCCGCCATTAATAACGCGGAACGAGTGACAATTAAGGAAGTTTAGGTACAGATGAGAGCAACTGTCTCAAATCTAGGTCAAGGCAGGGATGAAAAACGCTCCTTGCTCCCACTGCATGCTAATGTACTTATCTCAGAAAGAGTTTACATATTATTTATTCTTTGAAAAACTATATATTTTGTATTAACTCTTATTCTAGTATGATATATTTTGTAATTACATATATAACTTAGCGGTAATTCTACATTCGATTTTATTAAAAGACGAGAAGTCTAAACTCCCATCCTCAATTAAAAAAATGATATATATATTTTTTTGAAGTTTCTTTCGTTTTGTAAAAATATTGAATTGAATTTAGGATAAATTATTCAACCTTTTATCGACGAGAAACAATTTCAGTAAGGATTGAAGCAAGTATAAAAAAGGCTCACCATAGAAGACTTCTCGACTCTAGTCCCACCTCTTCTTATCATAAATGGGGGCAAAGATGGCGATGGTGTTGGAAAGAGGGTATAGGACGAAGAAATATTTTGGCCCTGTTACATTGCCATTCCTACCGAGTGTCACTAACTAACCTCTAGTACCCACCATCAAGGTTCGTTTGGTAATATTTTTAAAATAATTGAAAATAATTTTGTTTTAAAAATGAAAATTTTTTAGAAATAGTTTTGATAGTGTTTTTGAAATTTTTGTTTCAAAAAGCTTGCAAAAACATTTTCAAAAATTTTCAAAACAAAACCAAACGGGATAATTCGATTTGTTTAAAGTGATATGATAGACAAGATATTATCATAAGTATGAGTTTTATAAAAAGCACTCAAGACTATTTCTTAAATACTTATTTAATATTCATTAATCTTTATGTTTTGAAAGTCTGGTTAAAACTTAAGTTTATGAACCGAAAAATACAATATGTGGAAGCTTTATGTTGTATTTTATTTTTTATGATCACTGTAGTACGTGAGACGGTTACTTTATAGCAACTAAAATTTTAGTTAAAATTGATTTTATCAAACACTTTTATAAAGACGATTATTTTAATTATTAGGCTAACTTTTCAACTACTAAATTAAAGTGTCAACGTTAAAATTTATATCATACAAGACAAAACTGCTACAACTCACAAATTATATAATAGTCAGAAAATTAATCTAACCGCTAGAAGAATCAGGAGTTTCTCTTGTAGATAAAAATGAGAGTTCATACAGTAAAAATTTCTAATAAATACAAAATAAAAACCAAAATAGATGTACACTACAATAGAGAGGCAAAGAGGTCATTTCATACTTAAAAGTAATTAATTAATTTTCATACCATAAAAATTTCTAATAAAAAAAAAAAAACCAGCTGCACACTACAATAGAGAGGCAAGGAGGTCATTTCATACTTAAGATTAACTAATTATTTTATTTTAAAGTAACTAATAAAAGCTTTTCGCCCGTTCTTGTTTTCTCCCTGTCTCCTCTCATTCTCTCTCTTCTTTTCTGTGTGGTAGTGTCTGCTCCAAACCTCAGAAAGTATCCAACTTCAAGTACACCGTCCGTCCTCGATTCTCTCTCTCTAGCTGAGATCCAAATGCACTTTCGTCCGTAATCTTTCCCATTCCGATCCCAATCTCTCGTCGCTTGAATTCCCAACTTCAGCTAAAAAAAAAAGAACAAAAAAAAAAAAAATCGGTTCTTTTCTCTTCTGTTCTGTTCTTTGCTTCGGAAACTCTAAAGTTCATATCACATGTTTTTTTAATATTACTATAATGGTAAAATATTTATAATAATACCCATTGCTACTTTACTTTACACGTTTGTTCGCAATATGTTGTTAGAGACAATCGCCTTCTTAGATCCTCGGAAACCAAGTGTAAGACACTCTTCGTAAATTCCAGCTAAATTAGATTTTGGGACTTCCGTCAAAATCTCTTCTAAAGCCGACTATTGGGTGTTTTCTCTTAAACGAAGCGAGCATTCCTCATTAAAAGAAAAAGGGTATTTTTTTAGTCCCCAAACTTCAATTGGGTCTTCTTTTTTTAGCCCAAGTTTTTATTTTTTATGCGGGGTTTTGAGGCTTGCTTTTTGTTTTTTTGTTTTTTTTTTTTTTTGTGATCTTAGCTCGGTGATCTAGACGTTTTTAGTCTTGTTTGATCTTCTTGAGGTGATTTGGGCATCTGGGTCTTTGGATTTCCGTGGAGTTTTGCCTTGGATTTTGTGCTAGATGCACAAATCGGTTCATCGCTTTGAAGAGTTTTTGATGCTTTGTTGTTAAGATGCAGCCTGATGAGAGAAGAAAGGTAATTTAAATATCTATCTATCATTATTATTTATTTTATTTTATGTTTTTTGTTTCGTCTCTGTTTATTTATTTGCTAGTGTCTCTTTTGTTGTTTTAGTTTTGTTTGGTGCAACGAGATTAATATGGTGTTTAATAGTCATAAAGTGTTTTGGTTCTTGTTTAGATCTCTTTTGATATTGCAGATTTTGAAGTTAGTGTTTTTATTTATCTAATACTTTGTTGGCAGTTTGTATTATGGACTTTTTTCGTTTTATTTTTAGTAGGATTCTTCGTTATGATTGCCATATGGCTATGCCTAATACACTCTGGCGAAGGTCCCACTTATAATGCTCTTGGCATGTAAATTAAGAAGAATGTGGTCTTTGTTGGTCTAGGAAGTGAAAGCGAAACACATGATCTAGCAGATAAAATGGGATAATATTTAAAATGGTTTGACTGGTTAAGTTGGTATCTATCAAATGCGCGTTAACCTTTTTTTTTTGGGTGGAATTTCAATCGGACTTTTTTAGTTATCATTCTTACAATATTTTTTTTTTTCCTCTTCCTCTTATTGACTTGGTTGTTATCCACTTGGTTCTCTGGGTTGTTTATATTCCATGATGTGTTCATCTTGTTGATTAGAAGACTTTTTTTTTTTTTTTTTTTTTGTGACAATGATGCAGCCAACTGCAGAAGTCGACTTTTTCACAGAATATGGCGAGGGGAGCAGATACAGGATAGAGGAAGTAATTGGCAAAGGAAGCTATGGTGTCGTTTGCTCTGCGTATGATACGCATACTGGAGAAAAGGTTGCGATTAAGAAAATCAATGATATCTTTGAGCACGTCTCAGATGCGACACGTATTCTTCGTGAGATCAAACTTCTTCGACTCCTTCGCCATCCCGACATTGTGGAGATAAAGCACATCTTGTTACCTCCTTCCAGAAGGGAATTCAAAGACATCTATGTGGTTTTTGAGCTCATGGAATCTGATTTGCACCAGGTCATTAAAGCAAATGATGATTTAACGCCGGAACATTACCAGTTCTTTCTTTATCAGCTCCTTCGAGGTCTTAAATACATACACACAGGTGATTGTCTCACCCTGGAATCTCGTCTTTATCTTATGTCCAAAAAAATGAGCCCCTGAGTCGATTCCAATAAAGAATCCGAGTTCTGATTTTCATGTTCTAATGTTCTTGTTGTAGCAAATGTCTTTCACCGAGATCTGAAACCTAAGAATATCTTGGCAAATGCTGACTGCAAACTGAAGATCTGTGACTTTGGTCTTGCAAGAGTAGCTTTTAACGATACTCCCACAGCTATATTTTGGACAGTGAGTTTCTTCGCAAGCAACTAATTAAATTTACTGAGCAAACCTGATTTGCATGTTCTAGACTGTCTTGTGAGAAATAGTTATTCCAATTTCTTATGCTCATAGGACTATGTAGCAACAAGATGGTACAGGGCTCCTGAATTGTGTGGATCATTTTTCTCAAAGGTACGTGGACTTTCACTTCTTTTCATTCGGTTGAAGTAGTTTTTTTCCCCCTCTCTTTTATGAATGTTTTAGATGAAATGAAAAGTTTGACTTCCACCAAAACCATTCTACTTCTTGAAGACTACTAGTCTAATTTTTCTGTGGTTGTGGAATCAGGATAATCTAACATATGCATGACTTATTCTTGTATGGATGCCATGCTATATTTGTTCTCTGGAGACCAGATGCAAACTCAACCTATTGGCTCGATCTCGTCCTTTTTGCTTTTTCCACATTTTATGAACATTGAAAAAGTAAAATTCATTACTAATGATATTCTACAATCCATTTTCAGTATACACCAGCAATAGACATATGGAGCATTGGGTGTATCTTTGCAGAGCTTTTGACTGGAAAACCTCTTTTTCCTGGCAAGAATGTTGTCCATCAATTGGATCTAATGACTGACATGTTGGGAACTCCATCTGCTGAAGCCACTGACAGGGTCTGTTTCCTGCAATAACTATATTATGAAATAATGATTATGGTGGTTTTATGCTTTATGTCCTGTTCATTTCATTGATTGTGGAACTGTTTCTGTCATATTAGTAGTGAAGTTTTAATTTCATCTAAACAGGTAAGGAATGAGAAAGCCCGGCGATACTTAAGCAGTATGCGGAAGAAGAAGCCGATTCCTTTCTCCCAGAAATTCCCAAATGCAGACCCACTTGCACTTCGTTTGTTAGAAAGAATGTTGGCATTCGAACCTAAGGATCGGCCTTCTGCTGAAGAGGTATGTTTATGTGAAGTCAGTTTACTCCGAGTCACGTAAATTGTTTTATTACACAAATTTTTCTGCTTTTAGGCCCTTGCGGATGCCTATTTTAAGGGGTTGGCAAAGGTTGAGAGAGAGCCTTCTGCTCAACCGGTCACGAAGATGGAATTTGAATTTGAAAGGCGAAGAATAACTAAGGAAGATGTTCGAGAGCTGATTTATCGTGAGATTCTCGAGTACCATCCAAAGATGTTGAAGGAGTACTTGGAAGGATCAGAACCAACAGGCTTCATGTATCCAAGGTATTCACAACCTAAGTTTGACCTTAGTTTCTTGTAGACATGGTATCAATACATTGCTGTGGCAAGCATATTTTCACATGTTAATATGTTACGCACTATGTTAGAGAATCCATTTCTTGTTTAACTTTCAGGGCAATATTCTATACTATTCCAGTTTTGTTGACTTATTCGAAGATCCCTTGTGCCACAAGTCTGTTTTCTGAAGAGAACTACTCCATAGCTTAGCTTTCTTTCCCTTTTTTTTTTTTTCATATCAAGTTTTGCTTTGATTCAGTGGGTCGTAAAGCCAGCAAAAATTTGTTGGGGGTGTCAATATTGTTTATAATTTTGTCCAATTTGCAGTTTAAGTTTCATTAATTCAAGTAAGTGCTATCTAGCAGGAAATTAGACTTTACTCACAGTCTCTTTTATATACAGTGCTGTTGACCATTTCAAAAAGCAATTTGCTTTTCTGGAGGAGCACTATGGAAAGGGCTCAACTGTTGCTCCACCTGAGAGACAACATGCATCTCTACCTAGGTTTGATTTATTTGAAGAAATTGTTTGCAATTTACGCTCATCAGCAGCACATCGTCAATTTCATACTGCTCTTGATCCGTTTTTGACATCCTACAATTTGCATGTAGGCCGTGTGTGTTATATTCGGATAACAACTCCATACAAACTTCAGTAGAAGTCACAGAAGACCTCTCTAAATGTTGCATCAAAGAAGTGGAGAAGCCGCAAGTAGACAGAAGTTGTGGAATTCCCATGACTAGGCTTCCAATTCAAGTTCCTCAAAACATCCAAGGTTTTCAATCTTTCTTTGTGATTTCCTCCAAGTTCTATCGTTATCTTAACTTTATTCTCTCCAAAATGATCCTGCAACAGCTTTTCTCAAATTTTCCCTAGTTTGGGCCTGCTATGGGGTACTCATTTGACAAATTATATCTTATTTGGGTGCAGCAGGAGCTGCAAGGCCTGGGAAAGTTGTTGGCTCGGTATTACGTTATAACAACTGTGGTGCAGCTGTAGCAGTGGAGGCTCTTGAACAACGGAGGGCTTCCAGGAATCCGTCGGTTTCAAGTCAATATGCTGCAACCGGGGTCTCATATCCTAGAAGAAATCCGCCCGTCTGTAAAAATGAGAGGGTAGAAGATGAAGGGGTTGAAGGTTCCAACGGGATGCGGCAAAAGCCTCAGTATGTCATGGCAAGGAAAGTTGCTGCTGCTCAAGGTGGATCAGGAAGTCAATGGTACTGAGTAACTGACTTGGTGACGGATTGATTTCTCCTAGACATCCTGCTCATATGCTATGATAAAAAAATGAACAAAGGGCTAGAAATCTTTTACACGTGGACCAATTAATCTAAATTATAAATCGATCAGACTCTAATGTGGCTCGGATCGAGACAGACTAAAGGATGTGACACCTGTTGGTGAAGGTTCAGCTACAAGCTGTTTATTCTGTATTACTAATTCTAAGCCTAGAAAAGGATTTTAATGAATCCATCTTCATGGACCAGATCAATACAAAAGGCATAGGAAGAAAAAAGGGTTAGACTGCCCATGACTTGCCTGTTCTTTCTACTTGACATTCTTTGCAAATTCGCTTAAGAAATTAATTGTTTTTCATTAATGTATTCTCGGGTATAACATCAGTGCTTGTATCTCTGTATTCATGTCATCTTTTACTTGAAAAAATAAACAAGGGCCTCTTGTTTACAGGACTCGGAAATCTATTTTGTTTAGCAGATGCTTTAGCAAACAGAACACTAGGTTTTGACGTGATAAATTCTTGCTCCCTTAAATTGAAGAGATAGAATTGAAAGTGAAAAAGCTTTCTTCACTTCCAATTCATTTGTCTTGCGAGTGTTTAACACTACGATTTCTCCGATGACATTTATTAGATTGTTCTATGTGGATAGAGAGGCAGCAGCAACTCATAAATGTAACCGATTTTTGAATGAAAATGAACCACAATTTAAATTGGCCAGGAAAGTGACTTTGCTTTTCTTTTTTCAGAGTTTTTGGGAAGAAGGGCCAGAAAGAAAGATAGGGACTAGAGGCAAGCAGAGAGGTCATTAACTACAATGAATGACCAGTCTAGACACAAAAACTGCACACAAATTTACCGGGTACAGAAGACTCACAGCTTAATACACAGCAAAACAATACTTCACAATTCAGGGGGAAAAAAAAAAAAAAAAAACCTAGAAAACCCCATATGAACCCCCTTTCTTTCCACATGAATATCAGTCTGTTAGCAGAATGAAAAATGTCTAGATCCTAGTGAGCTCTCTATTATTGAGGGCGACCGATGACATTTGTATCTCCCAATCAATCAAAACAATCTCGGTTTCACTCGCCTTCTGTTAACATCACTTCCGTCTAACAAAGTTGCCTTGCCATATCCACTGACAATGACGGAATGCTCCCTAATCCTCGCGACATATTGCAGCAGCTCGGTAAGGACAGAAGGGCAACTCTCCTTCAAGTATTGAAATCCATCCGTTTCCATCACAGCTGAAAATAAACCACAAATTGCGTCATTCACTGTGAAGTTATTTCCCCACAAGGGATAATAGGAATGGCAAATCCAGAAGAAATACATTAAGGAATCGGCATTCTTGGAGAAATTACAGCTTCAGCCATCAAAACGTGTGCGTGTGTGCACGTGTGACAAATACTGAGCTACACATTTGCTTCAATACTTGATTGACGCAGTCATAAAACCGTCGGGAAAAGAGGCTTCCCTTATACCATAGCGTCTCATCCAACCTAGTTTCTTAGTGCTTCTTGATATTTCATAGAAAACAGCTTTACCCAAGCTATTTGTACAAGTACATATTGGTCTCTAAAAAAAACCCACCTTTTAAATTCTCAGGCGATGCAATGAATTTAAGACACACATCTTTCAACTGGAGACAGTGGTGTTGCTCTGCCAAGGCTACTGTCGTTGCAACAGTGTTTATAGAAATATCCTCACTGAGTTTACTCTCACAGAGCAATCTGAGCCTCTCAATGGCATATCGATCTGATGCTGCAAGGAGATGCTGAGCCATCATTGTAGAGGCCCATTTTGAGTTCAGACCCACAAGCTCTTCCATGTCAGGAAGGGAGTCCCAGTATATATAATGAAGTAATGCCTGGAAATAGTAGACCATGACGAAAGTAAACTTAAAATCAGAGAAAAAATAAATGAAATTTTAGCAAGATGTTTTCCTTGTGAATAATTGTAGTAACAAGGCATCCACCAAACAGAACTTAAACCCTGTGCAGTCCCGTATTTGAGAACTAACAAGTACAAAAAATGCATCTCGTAGTTTAACATGAGGGGAAAAAAAAAAGATATCAATCCTCTATATCCTTTACAGATCATAAATGTGACTAAGGATAGCATAAATTTAATTTTCACAGCACATAAACAACTTGCAATAAATCTCAAGAATTCTAATTTCCCCCCTGGTTTCCTGTTTTGATTAAAGCTAAAAGAAAAGGTAAAAACAATAAAAACTGCACACACTACTTTTAAGGATGTATAAATATCCAACTTTTATGGATGTAGAGATATATATATATATATATACATATATATATATATATATATGTGTGTGTGTGTATGTAAATGTCTATATTTATATGTACAGAGCGAGAGATACAATACAGAACCTTAAACACTGGAGCCTCCATGTCGTCCACTTTTATGCACTGAGTGTTTTTATCCTTCAGAGGACCAAAAAGCTGTGCTCTGAACACAGGTGATCGTGCTGCAAGCACTAACTTGTGAGCAGCAAAGACTTCCCCATCAACTTCAAAACTCACATCACTTCCCTTTCCACTTTCTAAAATATTTCCAAAATCCTTACCGATATCAGATGGTGGCACTGCTATGGAGTATATCTTAGGCCCCTCTGTACACGACTTCACAACCCCAACACAACATTTGATAGAAAGACAATCGTCCTTGATATAGTCTGATGTCTCCAGAACACTTCTCTTGAAGAAGCGTTTATAACCCCTACAAACATTCAATATCAATTCTTGTTCAATTAAATTTCGCAACAATGTCTAAAACCATAAACAGGAGAAAACAGCTACTTCCGTCACAATAATTGTGATGCCAATATAAATTTCAAATGAAAAAATTCAGAGTCCCTAAGAATATCCTTTGCAATTTATCCCACCAAATAATGCAACCTAAGGCTTTGGAAGCTCACGACTTGATTCATCTATTTTTGTCTTTAAAAGACAAGAACAGAACAACTATTCTTGTTTGGACCATAATGGCAGTACAGACAAACAACTTAATCCACAAGATTTCTCGTGCTAGGTAGTGAAATATAAGGCATTAATTAGGCCATTAAAATACAATAAAGCATAAACATATAAAGTACAGAAACTGATGGGGGGTCAACTACTGAACAAATCAAATAAAAATCACCACAATATTCGATTCCCTCTTGACAATATAACATATTCCAATCTCATGAGATTTCTCCCACTAAATAAGGTAAAGTAAGGCGCTAATAGGTCAAACAGAGACCAGAAAGCATATCCTTCTATATACATAAACAAGAAAACAAAACACTAATCAACCACGAAACTCTAATTACCAAACCCATCAAAAGAAACATTGGGGCCATTTGGTATTGTTTACAAAATAGGTGAAAATGTTTTTTTTTTGGAAAATGATAATTTGTTGAAAATTATGCTGAAAGTGTTTTTAAAATTTTTGTCTCGAATAACGTGCAAAAATATTTTCAAAAATTTTGAGAACAAAAACAAAGGGGGCGATTCATCACACAATCCAATTTCCCATATTGACAAGAAACTCTTACTTTCAACTTTGAGAGAACATATCTTAAACCTCAAAACTTTTCATCACCCTAGAAACCCATCAAATAAACATCACAGCGGTATCCAATTTCCAAACAAAGAATGAACTTCCAAAACTCCAAATTCCAATCCCAACATTCAAAACGTTTCATTACACAAGAAACTCTGAACTACTAAAAACCAATCAATTAATCAACAACGCACTATCCAAATTCCCCACCTTCTAAACTTACTCTGCCTTCAAGAAAACCAATTAAAACGAATTTCCAACAAACCAAATTTCAAAAACACCACAACATATATATATATATATATATATAGACATATATACACACACGCACACACGCACACAAAAGACTCACGTACCACATGCTTCCTCGGTACTTGAGCGCATAGGGCCCGCTCTCAAGCGCCCTATCGAAGTGGCTATGGATCTTGTGCCTCCCTCGGTCGCTCTGGTCCAAGAGCGTCAGCTCGAACAAAGCCCTAACATCGGTTCCTTCGCTGGCGAGCGCGATGAAGAGCGAGACGTACGTGGCATTGTCCTCGGGGCTCTTGCCATCCGGGTAGAAGTAAATCGCCCACTCGTATCCGCCGACCTTGAATGTGTCTGACGCTATGTATTTCCCGATCCCCATGCCTTTAGCGAGCGAGAACCCGCTGATTTTCAACTCGTGGAACCCATTCACCGTCTCGATGCGCGACGTCGAGGTCGTCGTCGTCACCGGCGGAGGATCAGAGGACGAGAAGGAGATGGCTTTCGGGGCTTCTCTCCGCCCCTTGATTGTTCCCATCCAACACCCAGAATTCGAAGAAAAGAAAGAAGAAGAATTTCTAGGGTTTGGTAAAGATTGGGGCGAATTTTGGGGTGAGAATTGAAGGGCGGAACAATCGGGGAAGAGGGGTTTGCGATTTGGGGTTGGGGAATTTTGGGTATTGGGAGAATTTCAGAATTGGATGTGTTTGAGGTGAAAAGTTGTGGATTGAAATGGTGATGAAAAGAGGGTTTTTGAGGGAAAGAGGGAAACTTTGTGGGGGCGTTTTGATTCGGGAGGAGAAGAAGGGAATGTGAATGGTGGTAAATGATGCAACGGCGGTGCACTATTTTTAATTTGTACCTTTTCTAATCAGTAAGTGGCCTTATTGTATATCATTTTTTTTTTTTTTAACCAAAAAATTTTTATTCCCTTATAAATATGACAAAAAGTCATATTTTCTGGGAGTAAATAAAAGAAGATGGGAAGGTCTGTTTTCAGGGGGAGGATTATCTTTCTAAAAAAAAGAGAGTCTTAAACTTGGTAATTAGATACACTAATAAATAAGGTATTGGTTTTTTTTCAAGGAAACTTGAGGTACAAAAATCTGCAATTTTTAGTTAGTGGATGAATTGCAATAACTAAATATGCGAGTGAAAGCAATTTTGCATTATGCAACTCTCACAAGTCAATTTGCTACGACAATAGTTTATCTAGGTAGTAAAAAAATATAACTCCTATCGTTCTTTTTTATTTAAGCATAGTTATAAAAATCTCAAAATCTTTTAATGTATCTCCAATGGAAAATGATAGTGTATGTTTTTAAACTTTTGATTTGGTCAAAATCAATAAAGAATTACAACAACAGGCAAGCGATCTGCCACTTTTAATTTTCGATTCCCACAATTAATTGAAATCGATTTTTGAAGTCTCCGTAATCTCATCTGATGCTTCAAAATCCAAAATGACAGAAAAAGAACTTCACCGTTTAGTAAGTTGAAATAACAAACGAGAAATTCAGCACTGGAGAATCGAACTGAACGGAGGTAAATAGAGAGCCAATATGCTTGCCATGTACTACGCTGACCTTCACTATGTAGCCATTATTTTATCTACTTAACACAAACTTATAAGATTACTTAAATTTATGGAACATTTTTTTCAATTTAAATAACCTTATCAATTAATTTTAATTATACTATTTCGTTGTAACAAAAATCATAACATATCGTATTAGCGTATAAGTCTTCCAAAACTTACATATATAACTTTAACATATGGTTTACACATAATTGAAGAAGTTATAATTGTCAAAAAAAAAAAACTATTTGCAGAATTAAATGCCAGTAATATCCTTTCCCCATCTCCACTATGCATCTTTCATCAGGCATTAATTGTAGGTTGCTTACTCACAATATAAACATACATGGGCAAGTATGAACTATGTCTTGCAAAACACTTAATTAGACATATAATAAAAAATGTGTGCTAGTTTATGCTTATTTATAATATTGTCTTATTAAACTTATGGGCCCAAATGTTTGTACCTGTTGAGTAGGATCATTGAGAAGTTAAGGTTTGCAAGGTCCCCCAACGACACTGTAATCTAAATTTTAATCCTGAAACATAAGCCTCTATGCAGGCTACGAGGTTGATACGACACTCAAACTTATTTTGTTCTTATAGGTTTCACTGGACTTATTAGTGAATATGCAGTTTAACATGACATCGCATACTATAACAAGGCATAAATATGCATTTATAATGTTTTTATAAAATATGTGAAACATTTAATTTGTAAACTATTTATATCATATACGAGATTCTTACTTACATATTTTCTAGCAACTAGGATTTACTACTCGTCAAGATTTTAGAAAAACACCCATTAAGAATGCAAGATTAGCTATTAGCTTGTCTTATGCTACATAATTTAATATAATCGTAAGGGAATATAATCCTTTCTTATAACATATTTTCCCCTATTTAAGGATAATAAAAATCATTATTTTTATTACAAGGATTAATTAACAAAATCCTCATAATTTATTTTTCCTTTATTGCCCTTACTTATACATGCTAAGGTTAATAATTAATCAAATAATTAACTATCTCATCCATTAACTAAGTCTGAATATTTTCAGTTAATTAATTTAATAATTAAATAACTTTCTTATCCATGAGCTAAGTCCAAAATAAAATTTATCTTATTACACTTATTGGGCTTGTAATTTTGTTAAGGTCAATTAAGTCTAAAGCGTTCTTAAGGCATTTCAAACTCTATATATCATCGTAACATAGATCTGAGAGGAGACTTTTAAACTAGTACAGCTGTTGAGCCTGTATTTAGCATCACGATGTCGTAAGCCTAGCATATTGGGGTTTAAAAGAATTCCATTTAAATTTCCAATGAATACCCTTAAAGATCATAAGAAATCCATATTTTTATAAATAAAGTTTCGTGTTGAAAATCATATTTTAAAATAGCATCCAAATTTAATAAAACAGTAAACTATAAACTTGCAAAACTTTTCAAGTGTTACAATTCTTTTGTTGGTTGTAAATTAGAATTCTGTCATTACGAGCATTTTGTTTGAAAACTAATACTGAAATGTACTTTTTAATAGTTTTAAAAGTCACCATAAAACTATATGTAAGCAACAATTTTCTTAAAAATTTTTTTTACAAAAGTTTCTCATTTGAATGAGGTCTAAAACTTTTATGTTTATTTTCGTTTTCTGTCATTAACATGTATGCTTCGCTAATTTTTGCAAACTTTATCATTTTAATAGCTTTTTATAAAAAAGTTTCTACTATTTTTATAAATATACTTTGAAGTCTAGTTTAGAAGTAGATTCTTCAAAATTTTTCTTCACCAAAGCTTTTCGTCTTATCAAAATCTAAAATTTTTATGTTTTATGAAAATCGTGATTCAAACTTTTCAAAGGTCTTTTTTGTAAAAAATAAAAATTGTTTTTTTTTTACAAATTAAAAGTAGCCAGTTTTCTAAATCTGCCTGTAACTATATTTTAGAAATGGATTTTGAAAAAGTTTTCTTCACGAAAGCTCTTCACCTCATCGAGATCTAAAACTATCTTATATGTAAAAATTGCAATTTGACATCAAAATGGCCCATTTATATCGAAACAGTGAGTGCCATTTTTTTATAATTTAGGTTAGTTTTCTAAATCTGTCTCTAACTATATTTTAGAGGTAGATTTTGTAATAGTTTTATTCACAAAAATTCTTTGTCTTATCGAGATCTAAAACTTTTGTGTTGTGCAAACATTGTGATTTGCCTCGAAAAGGCTCTTGTATGCTAAAACAATGGTTTTTTTTTTCCCTTTTTCTTTTATATAGTTTTAAGCAATAGTTTTTTAATAGACTTGGCCAATTTCAAAAAGTGGTTGAAAATCCATCCTAGAGTTAAAACTATGAAAATCTTTGGGGATAAAGATTTGTTCAAGACGTCAAAATCTAAAAATTTTGTGTTTGAAAAAAATCTAAAATCAGACTATAAAAGGTTTTGTTTTTGTGCTCAAAATAAGCTAAAAAATTTTTCAAACACAAACTACAAAATAGTACTAAACATATTCTCTTCCAAC
>CAMOHE010000580.1:0-10525 GCA_946598075.1 Artocarpus hirsutus
TAGGAAACAAATCAAAGAGATTTAGTTCCATACTAGGTGTGATAGCACAAGAGTGGGTGGCAATAAATATAAGTACTTGGGAGAATGTTGATGACTCTCCCAAAGACACACTGTGGAGTCTTTTGTTGGTATGGGAAAAATGTTAATTTATATGTCTTTCTAATTTTAAAGTGATTTTCATATATAATAATCTACTTTCACCTTATGATGCAGCAAAAATATGTGATAGATATCTCTCACAAAGCTTTCTTTCTAAGAATGATGGGAAAATTGTGGCAAAATTGAAAATCTAGGTTATCCATTAAAATAAAAAAAGTTGTTGAGAAAGGATCCAACGTGAGTTAGCGTATTGCTATGCTTAAGGCTAGTGAAGTGGAGCAAAATGAATGGGATGAATTTGTGAAGGTTCATGTGTCAAATTAATGGACAATAAGTGTCTATGATTTCTTTATCACTTGGATTAGGGGTTACTTATAGTTAGATGTCCTAGTTGTTTTTGGAATATGACAGTTCATGTTTTCTAATTTTTTGTTGTAAAATATTCTGTGGTTCATGATTTGCCTTAATTTGTGTACTTACTTTTTGTCAGCAAGGTGAAGAGGGATTTCGACATGGAGTCTCAAGGATAGCAGATTAATATGATTGTCATTATGTTACAACCCATAAAATGAGTGACACATGATATTATAACCATAATATAGTAAAGATATAAAACACTTCTTATAGATAAAAAAAATTATCACTTTACATTTCCTTTTACTTTATCTTTTCTAAAATGTTTCCTAATATGACAGTAAATGTCTAGGGTTTTTTTTTTTTGAATCAATATAATGACTTTTCATAACATGTTTTTGTAGGAAAAAAGTGAGAAAATCGGAAAAGTGAGGGCATGCCTTAGTCACCCACACACATCGAGCCAGAAGGGATATGCACGCTTAGCACAAGAATCGGTAAGATATGTATATATTTCTTTTTTGCAGTAGATATGCTTTATTATAGATTGGCCTTTAGATCTGGGATTTAGGGATTGTGTTGGTCAAGAATATAAATAATGCAAAGCAATTTTTTTAATTTTGATGTCAAAATTTGCAACAGTGCATACAATTTGAATTTGGCAATCATCATTATTTCCAAAGCATCATTACAAAAGTTTCCCTTGTGGCAATCATGTGCATTCCACGTCATTGGCCTCTTTGAATCTGGTTGATGGGAATTATTGCATTCTTTTTTTACTTGTCAAAACAACCATATGTAGTGGATATTTGGCCTTCTTTGAATTTTGTTAACCATAATTTCTTCTTGTGCTTTGTAGAGCAAAATGGAAGAATACCCTGAACTTCTAGGAATCTTTCCTATAAAAAAGGATGCATTGACCAAGATTCTTGGCCCAGAATGTCTAAGATATGTTAGAGGTCATGGATTTGGAGTAAATCCTTCCAAAATAAATGTTCAAACACAAAGTTGTAGATGGAGAAAAGAACTTGAAAATGTGATCAAGAAGTTAGCAGAACAACAAAAATTCCTAGAAGATATTATCTTAGAACTAAGGCCAAATGTGAAAAGTTATAAGTTCATAGTAATTTCTACAAAATTTTGATCTTTTGTTATCTATCACTTGATATGCTAATATTATGAATTTTTTTTATAGAGTAACAGTAAAAATGATTGTGGAAATATGAATTCCTCTACATCCATGGCACCGGTAACTCATTAGAACTTATCTTAATTACCATTATTATGTTTATGTTTTAAGATAACAAGTTGTGAAGTATTGTTTGATAAAACTGACTTTCGTAATTTATAGTCTATGTCAGGTAATGCAAATGTGGTAGATAAGGACAATCAGAAACATGGCTACTGTGAATTGCTGAATTGGACTGCAATAGGGGAAGTGGTGGAAAAGGTAGAAGTTGCCTCAAAAGACCCCACGTCACATGTACATCATGCAATTCTTGGGCCAGATTGCTATAAAGTTTGGATTTGGCAAGTTCTAGTGCATGATGTTCAATTTTATTTTTGTTCGAGTAAGCATTTCACCCTAGATGATGCATTAGGAAGGACAGTTGCTTGGTCACACCGATACATCAAATTTGATTAAAAGAATTTAAGGTGAAATTCTATTTTTAACTTGGCTTAAAAACTTGTTTCAAAAAGTCGTGATTTTTATCATTCGTGATGATTATTTATTATCCATACTTTTGAGTGAAATCAATGAAGCATAAATTGGAATAGTGGTTGAATTTCTTGATATAGCCAACTTTTATATCTAACCCTTTACTTTTTTTGGTATAAGATTAAATTATATAGTTTTTTGGTAAAAGTAGTTATTTCTCTGATGGTGTTTCTAATACTAAGAAGCTCGTTGGTGAGCATTTTTTTAGCAGGCTGTTTTGGACTTTGTGAATGTGTTAGCATTTTGCTTGCCAGCTAGACTTGCAAAAACTTCTTTCTAGTGTTGTTTAGAAACTGATTGTCTAAGTTGTTATGCTGCCTAATATGAATTTTATTCCTATAGAGATTTGTAGGTGCTTTGAATGTAAACAAGGAGAGAGTTAGATTGTCCAACTCATTTGGTGCTTTGGATTTACTTCTATTTCTCTAGGATTTGGAGTTATAATACTCCTTGAACCAGCAATTCTCTTTGGAGCATCAATACCAATTTTGTCCTAGGTCAGTAGATTTCACTTACTCCTTTTTGTTTTTGTTTACAAAATTTGGATAATAGGTATGGAATTATATCCTGCTAGTATCTGTTATACTCTTTGAAAACCATGCATCTCTGTTTTGCATAAGCTATCATCTTCTGGTTTGAACTTATGTGAGTTAATCCTGTTGAATAATGCTATTCTTAGAAAGAAAATTAGGAAATGATAAGACTGTTGAGACAATGAAAGCACTGGTTAAAAGTTTTGATTTTATACTTGTATGATTAATTGCAATGAATAGATAAAAGAACATAAACTTTCTCTTATTTCTCGAATAAGTTGAAATCAAAGTCTAATTAACAGTGAAGTCAGTGCAGGAACAAAATGTTCGTAGCACTTTGCTTGTAAAGTTAGATTGTTAAGAATAGATTTCTAGACATGACTCATCATGTGGTAAAACTGGATTGCTCGTGATGTTAAAATGCAGTTAGGACATTAGTCTATAACATCAAATCAGGACTGGGGAATAAGGAATTTGTTCCCCCTCCAATGGTTTAGGCATTGACTTTATCAAGCACCTTTTATTTCTTATTTGTGATTTGTTATGTTGATGTTGATGTTGGACAATACTCAACTAGTTGTTCTCCTCAGTAAATGATATGTTTCTTCAAGTGTTCTGAAATTTTCCACTAATTTCAGACTGTTTTGGGCCTTATGAAAGTGTTAGCATCTTGCTTACTAATAGAGACTTGCATAAACTTCTCTTTAGTGTTGTTTAGATAATGATTGTCCAAGTTGTTCTGTTGCCTACTATGAATTTTATTCCTATAGAGATTTATAGGTGCTTTGAATTAAATAGGGATAGAGTCAAGTTGTCCAACACATTTGGTTCTTTGAATTTACTTCTATTTCTCTAGTATTTGGAGTCATCCTACTCTTTAAAAGTTGTGTTATCTAACTTTTTGGCACTTGCATTTGCTTTTAATTTTTTTGTTTTGACAGGTCTACTAGCTTCATTGCATCCCACATACTCGATGAACTCATGCTCAGCTATCTTGGCTACAAGATTGTTGTTCTTGACAAGCTTGATAACTGTTCAAACTTGTATATAGGACTCATTGCATTTCCTTTCACTACAAGATTATTGTGCTTTTACAATCTTGCTTACTGCTCAAACTTGTATATAGGATTTACACATTTAATTAAATCTAATATCTGTCTGCATATTTTATCGACAATTATAAGCTTAATAAATATGTCATATTTGACATTATATGGTCCCATACAAGATTTTAATTATAGATTGATTCGTTTGAATTTAATTATTATGAATCTAAAATAGCATTGGTTTGTCCAAGTCAATATATCTTTTAATGACAATTTATGGACATCATTAAAATATTTTAACGACATCTAAGTAAGTGTTGTAGAAAGAATAAACGACATCCCACATGGTGTCGTAATATTAGTTTTAAATGACAAGTAGGAGATGTCATGGAATGCATCTGAGATGACATCTAAATAAATGTCGTCAAAGCCTTGAAGATTCTACGACATCTTTTATAGACGAAATTTGGACCAATATCATAAAAGACTTTTTACGACATGTTTCCTATGTCATTAAATATCACTTTTGTTGTAGTGATTAGATAGGATTGTAAAAATTTGATTAGATTGGACTGAACTAGATTGGATTATGTTATGTCTTGGCTTATATTTGGCAATGTTTATGACTAGGTACATTGGACTAGATTAAATTGTAAATTATTTTTTGAAATGGAATTTTTTAAAATCAACATGATGATGATGATGATATAAATAAGTTACAAAAACTTAATTCAAATAAACTTTGTTAAACTATTATTATTATGTCACGCCCCAAAGTACGGGTAGTGACGTGGTGGATTAATTGAGTTAATTAAAGCCGATTTTTGAATAAAAACATCAATTAATGATTTGAGTTATTTTATTTTATTTTTTATTTTTGAAAAACATGATAGTTTAAAACACTTTAAAACAAATATTATTATTTTGAAATAGTTACTCAAAAAGTAAAATGTTAAAGACAATCAAACATAAGCCAGGCTCTACCGGACCCATATTAGTGCACACACATGGTATTGATGATAAAATATTATAATCACAGTCCAATATGAGAGATAAGAGTTTAAATAATACATGCCTTGATTTAATAAAGAAATAACCTAAACAGAAGTCTTATAACTCACGTGTTTGTCTTGTTGCCTCCCTGTTTGTCCTAACCTGCAATCTACCTAGGAGAAAGATTTTAAAATAGATAAAATATGAGTTAAAGGCTCAGCGGGACAAAATTTTAGAAAACATAATTTACATATAAAATTTCACATTTCAAAAAGTATTTAGAAAACAGAATTTGATAAATAAATGA
This sequence comes from Artocarpus hirsutus, assembly GCA_946598075.1. Lineage (NCBI taxonomy): Eukaryota > Viridiplantae > Streptophyta > Magnoliopsida > Rosales > Moraceae > Artocarpus > Artocarpus hirsutus. Next base: position 5,053 of record CAMOHE010000580.1, read on the forward strand.
ACAGATAATTCATCTAAATCGTTCTTATCGAAGCGGTTCTTTGTTTATCTAGAAAGAATCTTATTGTCTCTTTTGGGCAAACCATATAAGTCACTACTGTAGTGGCCCAGCTGAGTTTTGGGACCTGCCTCCAAAGTCGTACTCTACACGACCTGATCTCTAATTATGGCATCATGCTCTTATGTGTATTTATTATTATTTAAATCCCATATTATCAAATACTCTCAATTACATTCATTATTTGATTTATTCTGAACAATCATTATTAGACAAAAATGAAAAATACTAAGAAATTCATTTTTTTGTTATTCCTTAAAAATCAAATTGAAAGAAATCATTTTGTAGCCAAAGGCCCCCTTTGAAAATATTTAAAACATTTTGTCATTTATTGAAAACATTTTGAAAGGATCTTTAAGGCCAAAACCATTTTAAAACCTGGCTACCAAAGAAAGGGGTAGAAGTCCTACCTCAATATCCTACATCGTGACTCAGTACCGTAGTCCTAACCTGCTATACGTTAGCTCTACAGAATCACAAATGACCTAAATATAAACTAAGTTTATCAATATCTAGCTTAGGTTATTCTACATCACCGAGCTATTTCATGGTGTCCTAGTGTGCTATTTATGTTTATAAAATCAAATTATAAGTTTAAAATATCAATTTGGGTTTAAAACAGCAAAAACGGGTGAAAAACAATAAATTTTTGCAAGCCCGGTCAACATATCAGATTCCCTGGTTCAGCCTACCGAACTGTTCAATTCGGCCTACTGGCAAATCAAAACTGGCCTGCGAACTGTTCCCAAGTTCTGCCTGCCTAAGGGGCGAGTCTGGCCTATCGGACTCATAAATCCAACCTGCTGAACTAGAAAAATCTAAAAATTTCTAGATTCAAGCTTCGGCCTCCTAAGCTCAAATCTTCATTTCTAACCTGTTTTCTCAATTCCTAGGCAAAGAAAACATTCATAAATGATAAAAAAACATACTAAAACACTTTTAAACATATTTAAACAAGATTTGCATAGAAATTTTCAAAGAAATCCAAAAATGAGAAAAAATAGAAAAAAATGAAAAAACTTGATTGAAATTCATTTTTCATCAAACCAAACCTCAATTCTAGATGTTATGAGTTTTACAAACTTAGATTTAAGGTTTTCTAAGCTCATAAAACTTGAATCACAACATTTCAAAGAATTTAGAAAATTTTGAGCAAAATTTAAAAATTTGAAAATAAAAGAATTTACCTCAAATTAGAGCTTTAAAATGAGTTTACGAAAGCTTAGTCACGTTCCTTGACCTCTAATCCAGCTAAGAATCAATGCTTGGATTCAAAATTTTTGAATCAAACAGAAAGGAGGGAGAGAGAGAAAACGTAGAGGAAGAAAGAGGGAGAAAGAGAGAGAGCGTGGGAGAAGAGAATGAGGAGGAGAGAGTGAGGAAGAGAGATAAATAGAGAAGGGGGAGAGGCTTTGCAGAGGGAAAACCGTATGCCATCCACAGATTTGCAAAAAGGGACATAGTTGGCATTTGATAAATTGTTTTGTTTCAAAATTTAAAATTACAATTAAAAATAATTAAGATTAATCAAAGGTAAATAAAAATAATTAAAAGCAACATCAATTTGAAAATATTGTAAAATAGTTAAATTAAGTTCAAATTATATCATGGTATACTAATTCACCATTCCATACACTAATCATGCTTAATTAATTTCAGGATGTTACAGCTCTCCACCCCTAAAAGAAATTTCGCCCTCGAAATTACAAATCACTTAGAAACAAAACAAATGCGGATACAACTCCTGCATGGCCGACTCCAACTCCTAAGTGGCTTCATCAGCCTTGTGGCACTACCACACTACTTTCACTAATGGAACTTCACGGGGTCACAGTCTTACCACTTTTCGATCGATAATCTAAACCAGCACTTCTTTGTAGATCGTGTCTTCTTAAATCTACACACCATGAATCAAGACAATCTTGCTTGGCTCGGGCGAACATTTTGAAGCATTAGCACACATGAAATACAACACAAATATGAGAGTTCAGGAGGAAGATCAAGGCGATAAGCAGTCACTTCAAACGTTGAGAAATCTCAAATGATTCGATACACCTCAGTGCAAAATCCCCTGTCACACCGAAACACAAAACTCACCTATATGGTAGAACCTTTAAGAAAACGAAATCCCTTACCTCGAGTTCTAAAGGTCAGCGTCTTCTATTCGCACAACTTTTCCACCTACTCTAAGCTGTTCTTAACCGATCACGTATCGCAGTAAACTTTTTAATGTTCCACGAGTCTCTTCAGGTCCAACTATGATCTTGTCTTCTGGTCCAACTCGAATCACTAGCGATCGACATAGCCATCCATATGGTGCTTTGAACAGAGCCATGCTAATGCTTACTTGTTAACTGTTGTTGTACGCAACTTCGCCAGATGCAAATGTCTCTTCTAATTCCTACCAAAATCCAATACATGTGTATGTAATATGTCCCCAAGAATCTAAATAACTTATATGGACTGCCTCTCAGTCTGAGGATGAAAAACCCATGATGAAATCTAAGTCTATGCCTAAAGCTTCTTGAAAACTCCTCCAAGAACTCATCTCATACATGATGACCTAAAGGTAGGAAATAAAATGCACCGATTTCATCAACCTACCAACCATGACCCAAATCGCATTGTGCCTTTGCTTCGTCCTCAGCAACCCAATGAGAAAATCCATCACGACATGCTCCCATCTCTATCTTGGAATGGAAACTCGCTGAAGCTAACCAATGGGCTTCTGATGCTTGGCTACTATGTAGAGACAAACCATGTACTCTTGACACACCTTTCTTCATACTTCTCTACTAGTCCTGCCTCTGTAAATCATGATTCATCTTCGTGCTCCCTAGATGAGTAGTTAATTGAGACTTGAGAGCTTCGTCCATCAAAGCCTTTGCCACTCCCTCGATTGTAGACACTACTTGATGTCCCCTGAGATTGCAACAATCCATCTGTATGAATTCCTTCATTTTTCAAACTGCTCCTCGTTTTGTATTCATGTCAACATCCCTTGAAGGTCTAGTCCTACCATTGAGTCTGCTTTATCAACTAAATAAGTGTTGAAGCCGATTCCCATATGATACACCCATACTTGATCGAGGTCTTCATGGTACTGTAGCCCATACTTGTTCACGGTAGCATCTCTCCTCTAACCTTCTGGTGCCAAGCATGCTAGAATCCTCGAAGACTGTCTGCTAAGTGCATCTGAAACCACTTGGTCTTATCCAGATGATACTATAGCGAGAAGTCCTGGTCCTCCTCATATTCCATCTATCTCCATTGCCTCGAATTCGAATCCCTCAAGTGAGCAAAGACCTTAAGCTCTTGTAATCCTAGAAAACCTGAGATATTGCTCCATTCAAGTAGAGTCTCCAGATCCCCAAAGTGTGAATCATTGTGGTGAGCTTAAAATCATGTGTAGGGTAATCCTACTTGTGAGGCCTTGACTGTTGCAATCCATAAGTCATAACTCGTCCATGCCACATCAACACACATCTAGGTCCTCGTCTTGTTGTACAAGTGTAGACCTCATAAAACTCGTTAATACTCAATATAGTCAACATAGAAGTGGTAGTCAATTGATTCCTCAACTCTTGGAAAGCGCATTCACATTCCTCATCCCATTAAAACCTAACACTCTTGTTGATCATCCATGTCAATAGAGCCATTATCTTCGAGAAATTCTTCACGAACTTCCCGTAGTACCCAGCAAATCCTAAAAAGCTGCAACCCTTGGCCACGTCCTTTGTTCGTTCTCATCGTACTATAGCCTCTACCTTAGACGAATTCACTAAGATACCCTACTCGGAGATGATATTGCCCAGAAACCTAACCTCTTTGGCATGCAGCTGGAGTTGGAAAAATAGTACGCAACGAAATTTTAATTTCAGAGTATTTTTCAAAAACACAAGTTTGACATGCTATGTGCATAAATTAACTAGATCTTACTAACCTTTATATGCTGAAGAACTCCCACAATTCATGAAGAGATGTAATGTTTTAGAAAAGCCTTAACCAACTGGTCTTCTTTGCTATTCTCTATTCATGAACGAAATGAGTGTGGGCTCACACATATAGCTTTTCCACCAGGTGACTCTCCTTCCAACCAATTGAGAGAATCCAAAGTTAGTATTCGTGATTTGTGAATAAGAGCTCTCATAAAGTTTTCAGGATCTCACTAGTAGAGTTTCACTCTTAATCTCTCAATTGATCTAAATAAGAATGAGAATCACTCCCCTTTTATAGAGGTTAGGCCTAAGAGTTAGTCCTTATTAGATAAGGCCTAAAAAATTTGAATCAGAATCAAATTAGGATCAATATCTGATAAAATCTGCTTCTAAATGCATGATCTTTTTATTGCGTAGCCGGTAGGCTAAATTGGCAGAGCAGCCAGCCGAACCTCCTCAATTGGCAAGCCAAACTTAAAAATTGGCCTGCCAAACCTCTGAGAAAATATCCCTACGGATCTTTATTTTCTACCCGAGATTCTTGGGATAGAGCCTTAGTTTTATTTCAAATAACCCAATAAATAAGTTATCTGATTAAAATAGTCATATCTAGATAATTTATAGGAAAATAAATATTCCTGATAATTCAACAAGTTTATCTTTAATTAATTTAAAATTAATCCAACTAATAAACAGACATGAATTATCTGATCTTGATAATTCTGATAATTCAACAAGTTTATCTTGAATTAATTTTGTCACAAATTAATTCAACCAATAAACAAACATGAATTATATGATCTTACCGAATTTCAACAAATCATATAAATCTAGCATAAGTCACCAATTATTGGAAAAGCACGCCGTATCATTACAGGATTTTTATGAGCTAGCAAGGGGACTAAATAGACCTCTATATTTCAAGCTACTGATAATTATGAAACCCAATATATTAGATATACATTTCATAATTATCAACTCCAATGCTACTCCACTAAAAGCTTGGAGCTACACTCTTGAACTATATAGAATTATGAAGCCCATATAGCTAAGTCTTCATGACATATCATAATATATTGTGTCCCCATAGGATTATCCATAATCGGCTTAAAGACAAGTTCTGTCTTACCTTCTCGATTATTTTTACCTTATGTTCCATTATCTCACCATCGAAAAACTTACCATCTAAAGACGGTATACCATTCGGTTACACTTATATATCTAAATGGTTAAGTGCTCCAGTTTTTCAATTACAGAATAATGCATATAAGAGGATATCACTACTCCTAAAGAGAAGCTATGTATTTCATATCTATGAATAACAGGTCTATGCTATCAAGAGTCATGCCTCCAACGTATCGGCATGCATACCAACATCAAATGTGGATGTCACCCTTTGGTACATCAAAAGACGTAAGTCAAGACAACGAGCCTGTTATTCATCTCAGAATTAAGATACAACATATATGATTGTCTAA